>APFE030888446.1:38433-87852 GCA_000404065.3 Pinus taeda | reverse complement strand
AACCTTGAAAGTCAGGAAGCAGTTAAGGAACCATTCAAAGCTCACCAGCACAATTGACTGCACATTAAAACTCACATCAGATCAGTGGACCAGAACTCAATGTACAGTTATTACAGAACCACTACACCAAGTCACAGAGGACACCCCATCAAACTCACTTTTAATCCAGCTGCCTCTGGCGCAGCCCAAAAAAGACTTACTTGCATTTAATTCCAGCATAAGTTAGGTTTTAGAAAGCTTTTTCTCGCAGGCCTATTTAGGTCAATTGTAATAAATACTTTTAGATATTTTACCTATATATACCACCCTAAAAAATGTAGTAAGGGTTGGTTGGTTTTTATTCGTTAGTTTGATATTTTTCTTGAGCAGAGATTCGCACTGTAAATGTGATAATTTCTATAATCAAAGACTGCTGAAAGCATGGATTATGAAAACTGTCTGTTGTGTCTAATTGGCCAAAGAGTGGCTGTGGAATTACTGTGCTTCTACATGGCTCAATAAGTGTTCCTTAACTCTATTTTAGTTTTTCTTCATGTTTGCTTTACCATCTATGTTACACCATCTGAATTTACAGAAAAGAAGAATAGTTTAGGATTTGCTTGGCAGCACCCTATGCTCAATTTCTATGACTTCTGTATGTTTTCATCAGGAATAGTTATGAATATGCATACTTAAATGATCATGTTTACACTATTTCTTTCACATATGAATGATTAGTTAGGAATTCTTAATTGCTCCTAGATAATCATACATTCATTTCCCTTCTCTCTTAGTTGACGAAAGATTCTTAATTGCCTTTCGTCTCTAACTTCCATCCCATCTTTTCATAAATTGGTATTGTTTCATGTATAGCTATCCCGCTCTATAATCCTCTTGTGACCAAGAAAACGCAACAGCAAACCTCAATCCATGACTCCATGCCCAATGGTTTGAAACTTATCACACTATCCCTTTCCTCTCTACTTGGAATTATCTTCCTTACATCTATCTTCCACCCAAACACCAACAAAACCCACTGAACCCAATAGCTAGCCTAAAATCATCATCAACAAAGCTAAACCATTAAGAGAGAGCCCTCTCTGATTGCAGGTGGGCTAGAACCTGCAATCCAAAGATTGGTTTGTGGTTACCTCGATCGTATCCTTTCAGGAGCTTAGGGACAACCTGAGTGATAACATAATGGCGATTCCATTGGGGACATTCTCAAATAATCTCACAAAATCAGTCTGAAGCTCCACATAGGAAGAAACCGACCTTTAAAAAGTCTGGTTGACCTGTGTTCTTAGAAAAATTTCCAAAAAACAAGTTAGAAGCTGGCTCACAAGAAGCATTCGTGTCATACAAGATCAAATGCTGATCCAAAACCCCCAGCTATTTTTGAAAACCCCAATATAATCCCCAAAATCCTTAGGAAACAGGAGCAGCAAGAAGGTTTCGTTGATACTATTCCCGGGACAATTCAACCTAGTAGTTTTTCAACCCCTGTTAAAGTTTTGTTCCGTTCAAACCCTTTTTCCCCGTGTTCATCATCCATTTCCCCAACCGCTGTGTCCACACCTCCATTTACTGTAAATAATACCACCACTACTCCTAGTATCCCAGTTATCCCTATTGTTCCCCTTGTGCCCGTTAATATGGCTAATAGATATGTGCCCTTATAGCTGCCTGGTAATCTCGGGTTTATGCCTCAGGATTATCAGACAAAAATTACCTTTTTTGATGGCACAAACTCCTGCACAGCCCTACAGCATACAAAGAAAATGAAGGATTACTTTGAGAGTTATGAGATTGATGATGACAGTGTAAGGATGAAGATTTTTGTCCAAAGTTTGACGGTGATGTCAGGACCTGGTTTAGAGCGCTCACACCCAACTCCATACTAAACCCAGAAGCCTTATACCAGACATTTTTCAATACATGGGAGAAAAATAAAGACCCCTTGCACATATTATCTGAGTATGATACTATCAAGAGAGGACCTCAAGAGGCTGTCTTGGACTATTGTGCGAGGTTTAATAATGTCTACAATGCAATGCCACAAAATTTAAGACCGTCACCTGATCTTGCTTTGTACAAATTCCCTGATGGTTTCGATGCTAAAATGGCATATCATTTAAGGGAAAGAGCCCCTCAAAGCCTCACAGAGATGCAAGATGTTGTTGTTAGTGTTGAAGCAAACTTGATTGCCAAAAGAAATAGAGCCAAAACCGAGAGAATAACCACCTTCAAGGAGGAACCCTCAGCCTTAGACCAAAAAATAGATGCCATCATCAACGACATGCATAGGCTAGGAGACAGAGTAGAGAGCGTTGAGAGAAAATCATTGTGGGAAGGACAATAGTCCAATACCATAAGGAACCCGAACTTCAGGAAAAATCAGACCACAAACGCTGGAAGGGCTAGTCCCAACCATGATATTAGACCTCCTTTCCAAGAAAACTATGCGAAAGCATCCACATCCAGTGAGCCTGCAGATGAGAATCACATGAACCTGATAGATTCGAAAAATGAACAACAAATCTTTCTCACCCGAGAAGACCAAGACTACCCCGATGTAAAACAATTTCAGACCAAGTCAGGAGAGTCTTTTGATTTTAAACAAGGTTATGATTCTGCTGTGTATGAGGTGCACAAACAATATAAGTTGAGAACAAGGACCATCGATGTCCCTACACCTAGGAGAACAAAGGATAGAAAAAAGCCCAACAAATTTAAAGACAATGTTGTCATAATAGAACCAGCTGATATTGTTGTCCCAAACCCGCATCAGGTAACTGTAGAGGATATATCAGACATTCAGCCTCCTAGTGATCAACCTCTATCTCCCTCTCCCTCAAAATAAAATTTGAATGACACTCCAAAAAATCTGCCAAAAATAGAAATACCACAAACTATCGTTCATCATAACGCTGGCATTCAAAAAGGAAACACCGAGAACATTCTTGACAAGGAAAAATTAGCTACTGCATATGCAAGGATTGCATTGGATAAACCATTTAACTTAGAAGCAGAAATTGGAAAACTCAAGATATCCATTCCCCTCTCAGAACTTGCCAAACATGATGTATATAGGCAACAAATTCAAAGGTCACTTCAACTACCAGAGGTCAGGGATGATGTAAATGTTTTAGATTATACCCCTGAGCTACTGTTTGGTTCGAAAGTTAATAGAAAATCAACATATGGACCTGTTCCACCCTTTTATGTCAGTCTGCACATACACAACAAAATCTTGCATAATGCTATGTTTGACTCAGGTGCGTCACATAACCTTATGCCCAAAGCTGTAATGGAAAAACTAAACCTTGATGTCACAAGACCCTATAAACATCTATACTCCTTTGACTCAAGTCAAGTCAAGTGTTTAGGCTTAATCAAAGACCTTTGTGTGTCTCTAGTCTAATTTCCCAACAAGACAATCCTAATGGATGTAGTAGTTGCTGACATTCCAATAAAATATGGCATGCTTCTATCAAGATCATGGGGAGCAAAACTTCAAGGATCCCTTCAACTTGACCTCTCTTATGCCACTATATCTGTCTTTGGGCAACCAAAGAGACTGTATAGGGAAACACTGATGAAGTATGTGGTAAGTAGTGAGGAAAAGCCCCAAAATTTTCCAATTTACTCAATCCATTCTGACATGGATTCTTTCATTTTATTCAATGATGACACCAAACCTCCAACTGATGAGAACCCTTTAGCTTTAGAGCAAGAAACATGCATCATTGAGGAATCAATTTCCAATGCCCATGAAATTGTCACAACAGTCAAGGCAACCAGCAAACAAAAAGAACCTCCCTTAACGAAAATTGTAAGTCTGCCCAATTCTCAAATAACTGGAACTCTTAATACAAGCCACAAACAAGAAATCACATGGTGTTTAGAGTTTGATGGTTCTGTCAATAAGTTAGGAGCAGGGGCAGGGGTATGGATTAACAATACACATGATAATCACGCAGAAGGCCATGCCTATAGATTAAATTTCAGATGTACTAACAACATGGCAGAGTATGAAGCTCTCCTCTTAGGCCTTAAATTGCTCAAAGCCCTAGGAGCTACAAAAGTGTCCATTCTAGGTGACTCCGATTTAATTATACAAAAAATGAAATGTAAATTTGTTACCAATGACAATAGAATGAGAGCTTATAGGACTGCTGCCATAGAAATACTCAAGTCTTTCAATGAATCCAAGCTTGCAAAAATTTCAAGAGACCATAATATTCATGCTCACAGCCTAGCAACCTTTGCTAGCACACGCAAGCTTCCCTTTGGACCAAATCACCATTTCACTACTGAGATAAAACATAGACCCTCGGTCCCTAACAATGCTAAAGATTGGCAAGTGTTTCAAAATGATGCCCATATTAACAATTTCCTCACTCTTGAGGGTGAATTCTCAAATACAAACATTGACATGGATGCCATGAATGATTCCCAAGAGCTAACAGAAGAAAATCAATGGGCTATAACAACTGCAACAACTAAACAAATCCTTAACCCAATTGTTTTTTACAACACAAACATAGAACAACTGAAACAAATGTGTTTAGAGGAAACAGCCAGAGCAGAGGATGAGTTCATTGACGTAAAGGATAACTTTTTGCCTGTTGGACTAACTCCATTAAAAGACATGTTCGATGATACTGATGTGCCCAAGAAACCAAAAATGGAGCCTCTAAATGCTGCTATAGAAGAACACAACATAGGGACAGTAGAACAGCCCAAAATGATTAAGTTGTCCAAAAATCTACCCCCTAATCAAAAACCAAAATATGTGGATTTGTTCAAAGAGTTCTGAGATGTATTTGCTTGGAGTTATGAGGACTTGGAGTCCTATGACACCTCAGTGATCCAACATACCATTCCCTTAAAACCAAATCAAAAACCATTCAAACAAAAACTTAGAAGAATCAACCCCATGCTTCTTCCCCTCATTGAAAAAGAAATAAAAATAATGTTTGAAGCAAGTATTATTGCACCCATCAGATTCTCTGAATGGGTATCTAATTTAGTTCCCACAAGGAAAAAATCAGGGGAGATCAAACTGTGTGTAGACTTGAGAAATCTAAACCAAGTCTCTCTAAAAGACCACTACCCTCTGCCCAAAATGGACCATATCCTACAAAGAGAAGTGGGGTCATCTAGAATTTCTTTACTAGATGGATTTTCAGGATTTAATCAGACACTTGTTCACCCGGATGACCAGGATAAGACAACCTTTACCACACTGTGGGGAACATTTAAGTATGTTAAAATTCCTTTCGGGCTGAAGAATGCTGGTGCTACCTTTAAAAGAGAAATGGATATTGCATTTGCCAAGGAGATACATGATTTTCTCGTTGTATACCTTGATGACCTAACCCCTTTCTCCAAATCTGAACAAGAGCACCTTAAACATCTAAGGCAAATTTTCATGACATGGAGGAAATATGGCATTTCCTTGAATCCTAAAAAGTCCCTGTTTGCCCTTGAGGAAGGCAAGCTTCTAGGCCATATCATATCAAAAGATGGGATTAGAATTGATCCTGAAAGAATTCAAGCTATCCTCCAAATCCCATATCCAAGAAACATAAAAGAGTTGCAAGCATTCCTTGGAAAGATCAATTTCCTAAGAAGATTTATCCCTAACCTAGCTGAGCTAATAAGGCTATTGAGCAATATGTTAAAAAAGGATGCCAAAGTAAAATGGTCTCTTGAAACCAAGTAAGCTTTTGAGAATATCAAAACTGCCTTGATTCAAATGCCTGTCCTTATCAGTCCACAATTTGACAAAGATTTTATCATTTTTTCTTTTGCATCCAAGCACACCATAGCTGCGGTCCTTTTGCAAAAGGATGATCAAGGTAACGAAAAGCCAATTGCTTTCTTCAGCCGAGCTTTAAGAGATGCACCCCTGAAATATCAGATCATAGAAAAGTAGGCTTATGCCCTGGTTAAAGCCATCAAAGACTTCAGAATTTACATCTTATACTCCCATGTGATCACCTATGTCCCAAATTCTGTTGTAAAAGATATATTAACTTAAGAGGGACTAGAAGGCAAAAGAGGCAAGTGGATTGACAACATTCTTGAATATGACATTGAGATAAAACCCATCAAGCTGATAAAAGGATAGGGTTTAGCCAAGCTAATGTCCGAAACAAACTTCCAAGCCTTAGATATTAATCAATTAGACAATGAACAAGAGCTAGCGACTCCATAGATCAGTGAAACCTTTTTGCAATCCCCATGGTATGCTGATATTTTCTTTGTATTGTTAAACCTGTGTGCTCCCCCAAGATTGTCCAGGACCAAGAAAAGATTTTTAAGGATGAAATCATCAAAGTTTTGTGTCATAGATGGTGCTTTTGTTATGGAAAAATCATGAAGGAACATTGCTTAATTGTTTGACTATGAATGAAACTAACAGCATCATGAAAGAATTCCATGCATGGGACTGTGGAGGACACTTATATTGGAAGTCCACCGCTGACAAGATTTTAAGGGATGGTTATTATTGGCCCTATCTGTTCATAGATGTCAAGAAATTTGTTGTTTCATGTCACAAATGCCAAATATTTGAAGGGAAAAGAAAATTACTGCCTTTGCCCCTTAAGCCCATTTCAACCGAAAGGCCTTTTCAACAATGGGGTCTTGACTTCATTGGAGAAATTCATCCCTCTTCCTCAGGCAGCACAAGTGGATTTTAACATCCACTGATTATTTCACTAAGCGGATTGAAGCTATCCCATGTAGACAAGCCAATGACTCCATCATTATCCAGTTCCTTGAGAGCAACATCCTTTCCAGATTTGCCTGCCTTGAGAAAATTATCACTGACAATGCTGCTGCCTTCAAATCCAAAAAAATCATCAACTTCTACCATAAATTCCACATTACCTTGGGTCACTCTACAGCTTACTACCCTCAAGGTAATGGCTTGGCCGAAACATCCAACAAAAGCCTCCTCAACATCATAAAGAAACTGATAAAGGAAAACAAAAAGAACTGGAATAGGAAGCTCACAAATGCTCTATGGGCAGACAGACTTTCAACCAAGAAATCCATTGGGATGAGCCCTTATGAGCTAGTATATGGCATGGAGGCTAGATTTCCTTCATCTTTGGGCATTCCTACTATCAAACTGTTGCAGGAGATTCAGGCTGAACCAAATGACATGCAGAGAAGAGTTAATCAGACCATTCACCTTCAACAAACCAGAGAGAAAGTGTATGACAGAGCTCAGATGTTGCAAGAGAAACTCAAAATGATGTTTGATAAGAAAGCTAAAGCAGAGGATTTCCGAGTTGGCAGCAAAGTTCTAAGGTGGGATTCACGAAGAGAGGACAAGAGCAAACATGAAAAATTCGATTTTTTGTGGAAAGGTCCATACAACATTAGCGCGGTGCAAGGAAATAACACATATTTCCTCAAAACGCTAGATGGCAGCACAGCTGAAGAAGGCCCTGCGAATGGATGAATGTTCAAACATTACCATGATCCCTTTTGATTAAGAAAGAACAGGCGGTGTTATTCTCTGCACATAAATGTTTGTATATATCAACACTTCATTTCATTTTGTAACATTCCAGATGCTGAAGCACAAAGAAGAAAGCAGGCAGTGCTTCACAATTTACCAGCAAATCAATTGAGGGAAAGTGTTGTTTGTGGTCCAAAATTTCAAATTAATCTAAATAGTCAGCACTAAGAAGTTTTCAATGCACATCAACAATAGAAGATCAAGGCAGTCTGACCTACTATTCTTGGCTTCTCACAAGGAGAAGCCATCCCCATGTGGAGCCACTGTTAGCCTCCTGCTGCAGCAGGTTACTAATATTTCATGATTGACCTTTTTACAGGCCAAATATGTCATAATTTTCATCCTGCAATGCTCCATATTTGCTAACAGTCACCAGGGAAAGAGGCCATGAGAGTGTGCTGCTCTGAGTGCAATTTCTGCATTCCAATTTTGAAGAATTATTCAATTTTTGTAGAATTTTCAGCTAAAGGGAGGTCCAAACAGCTTAATCTTTGTCTCCCTAGGTTTCAATTTCCTGTTTTAGAATATAGAGAATAAATAATCTGTCCAAACAGCTTAATCTTCGTAGATTCTTAGATAGGCAGAGAATCAAAGGAGCCCAACTGCTTAATCTGGTCCCTTGGAAGAAATAAGGGTAGTTTGTAGATAGTAGGACAGAAAAAGAAAAAGTTGAAAAGCTGGGTCTGCAAGTCTAAGTGCACCCAAACCGAAAAGAATAAAAAATGTTAGGTAAGTAGGTTGGGTAGGTAATTTTGAGGTTGCAGAATGGTGATTTGTGATCAACTCCATATTTTCAAGTGTTATATTTATCCAGATCAAAGTGAGCAGGTAGTTCCCATTTGAAGGACTTCAAACGAGGCATGACTAACTTCCCCTTATTCCTCTTCCCTAAATCATTTACTAACTTCCGCTAAAGAGGTCAAGATCTGCTTCATATCTCTTAGTTTCATCATTTTCCATACCATTTGCCTTGATAAAGATCTGCTTTATCGAAGGAGGGTACATATTTTCTCTGCAAAGTTCTATCTCTCCTTTGAAGCCTAAGACCTCTGAAACTTAGGGCTTTCTTGTCATTTTCATATTAACTCCTGACATTATTATGTAAATCCCTATCTATTTCCCTTTCCCCTATCAGAACTATGGTAATAATTCCCCTATGTAAATATCCCCTTCCTCTGGTTGAAACATAACCATAAGTATCTCCTTGGGAATTACTAAGTCACCTAGACCTTAGTAAGAACTCTCATCTCTGCATAAATTTCCCCTCCAAGGTCTTTGGACTCCTTCCAAAACACAAAAACCCCCCTTCAAATGCATTCACAAACCGTCGGCCTTTTCATTTCTGGAATTTATTAATAGTTGATTAATAAATAACCATCGCGCCAAACACATTACACCATTTTCTAAAGTTTGAAACCCTCATCCCTCCCAGATCCGACGACTCTTATGCATATTGGGCGCCCTCTTGTGAGTGTTCATTAGCACCCGATGTCCGACGGTTTTACCGACGTACACCGGGACAGCTGGTGGCATCCCATTGCATCAGGCCAACCCTGACAAAAGCCACCTCCATACCAAAGGCGGTCCGATGCATACCAAAATCGCCCTCCCCTCGCGTAACAGGGGCGTCGCGTCACCCTGCCACGTCACGTCCACCTCACCCCTTCCTGCCTGTGCCTGGCTCACGTCACCCTGCCACCATGTCCCGCCACGTCATCACCCTATCGTACTGCCACGTCACCTTGCTGACGTCAGCATGCTGACATCACATATGTATAGGGGGGTCCCACTGTTGATGTCATCCGCCATACCGCTGACATCATGCTGACGTCAGCAGCTGAAAAAGGAAACGTGCAAGCGCAAAAATCAAGCTTCGGAGCCCCAGATAGAATTTCTGAGGCAAGTTTTGATGCGCTACGAGAAATAGGCCATATTGGAGAATCTTTAGGAAATCTTTTGATTCCTCGGCCAATTTTGCACCGAAAAGGGCCGAAAAAGCCCGATTTTGCAGTTTTGAACGCATCAGAAGACAGAGAGAGACCCGGTTTAGAGGTTAAAGAGTATCAGAGCAAATATGCAGCCAAGAAACATGTCAAAGAGTATCAGTGTAGTGGCAAAGTGTATCAGCGGAGATCTCCTCAGAGCTCGAGGCAAATGATGCATTAAAAAACAACCTTGAAAGTCAAGAAGCAGTTAAGGAACCATTCAAAGATCACCAGCACAATTGACTGCACATTAAACCTCACATCAGATCAGTGGACCATAACTCAATGTATAGTTATTACAGAACCATTGCACCAAGTCACAGAGGACACCCCATAAACTCACTTTTAATCCAGCTGCCTCTGGCGCAGCCCAAAAAGACTTACTTTCATTTAATTCCAACATAAGTTAGGTTTTAGAAAGCTTTTTTCTTACAGACCTATTTAGGTCAGTTGTAATAAATACTTTTAGATATTTTACCTATATATACCACCCTAAAAAATGTAGTAAGGGTTGGTTGGTTGTTATTCGTTAGTTTGATATTTTGCTTGAGAAGAGACTTGCACTGTAAATGTGATAACTTCTATAATCAAAGACTGCTGAAATGCATGGATTCTGAAAACTGTCCGCTGTGTCTAATTGGCCAAAGAGTGACTATGGAATTCCTGTGCTTCTACATGGCTCAATAAGTGTTCCTTAACTCTATTTTAGTTTTTCTTCATGTTTGTTTTACCATCTGTGTTCCACCATCTGAATTTACAGAAAAGAAGAATAGTTTAGGATTTGCTTGGTGGCACCCTATGCTCAATTTCTATGATTTCTATATGTTTTCATCAGGAATAGTTATGAATATGCATACTTAAATGATCATGTTTACACTATTTCTTTCACATATGAATGATTAGTTAGGAATTCTTAATTGCTCCTAGATAACCATACATTCATTTCCTTTCTCTGTTAGTTGATGAAATATTCTTAATTGCCTTTCGTCTCTGACTTCCACCCCATATTTTCAGAAATTGGTATTGTTTCATGTATAGCTATCCCGCTCTATAATCCTCTTGCGACCAAGAAAACGCAACAACAAACCTCAATCCATGACTCCATACCCAATGGTTTGAAACTTATCACGCTATCCCTTGCCTCTCTACTTGGAATTATCTTCCTTACATCTATCTTCCAGCCAAACACCAACAAAACCTACTGAACCCAATAGCTAGCCTAAGATTATCATCAACAAAGCTAAACCATTAAGAGAGAGCCCTCTCTGATTGTAGGTGGGCTAGAACCTGCAATCCAAAGATTGGTTTGTGGTTACCTCGGTCGTATCCCTTCAGGAGCTTAGGGACAACCTGAGTGATAACAGGGAGCTAGCAAGAATAAGTGTAAGGAGTATATAATTTATCTTAGCCACAAGGGAAAATGTATGAAAATATTTATCCCTTCAACCTATGAAAATCCATTGATCACAAGACATGCATTATGCTTGTCAATAGAGTCATCTATTGCATATTTGGTTCTATAGACACATTTATAGTGAACCAACATTCATCCCTTAAGAAATGAAGAAGATTCCATTTATCTAGGTGGTTATTAGTGGCCACCCACCTATTCCACTCGCTAATAGCATAGTTTTCTATTTTGGCATTTTTTCTACAATTCTTAGGTCCTAAACATTTGAAGTCATTTTGAGGTCCTAAATAACATTTTTTGTGGAAAGAGAATGAAATAGGTTAATTCCTATTGGTATTCTATAAATGTGCTTCTCGAATATACCTTTATGACGGGCCATCATGAATTCCAAATAAAGATCGTATACCAAAGTTACGACCTCAAAAAGTTGATGTTCCAACTTACCCATCGGGTCCCATAAGCCTTTGGTGCTTCATCTCCTAGGGTTAGGCTTTTGGATTTCTTATGTTTTTCCATTACTGATATATAACAAAAAGGGATTCAAGCTTCATTGTAACACATTTTGGTCAAGGTGTGTAGTTGTCACATCTCTTCTCAGAAATAAGCTACCATCGTGTGAGCTATTTTGTTTTCATTCTACATTTATATATTTTTCCTATTTCCCATTTATTAATAGAAGTCAAGTTTCATTGTATCTCTATTTTTAGTTATAAATTTGTATAAAATTTTGTTCCCTTCACAAATTCAAATTATTCGTATTAGAGTGGCCTCCTCATTATTTTTTTTTTGTGCATGCCCCCATTGGGGTTGGGGTATAAGGATTTGGGACTCAAACTAGTCGAGCCCTTACAGGACCATCCTCATTGACCTTGACAACCTCCCATGGGGAAAGAAAATAAATACAGGGAGTAAGAGATCCTATTAAACTATTTCTCAATGAAGCCCTTGAGCGACAAAGGAATGAGATGATGGATAATTTTTCCTAGATCCTTTAATGGATGCTAGTAAGAAACACATCATCATTCAGTGGCCACTTTGGAGGTGCCACACCCTTTAAGGTATAAGTTAAGCTTGATATTCCTATATTTGAAGGCCAGATAGATGAAAATGTTCGAGGAAAATGGTTAAATATACTAGAAGGGTATTTTTCGATTCACGACCTTTCTGATACATAAAATATTACCTTTGCACTCATCAAGGCTACCCCCCATGTCAAGGATTAATGATAAACTTACTATGAGTAGAGGGACACAAAGGAATCTACATTGTTTTTAGTTTTAGCCACTTATGAATCTTTTCGGGATTTTATTAAGGAAAAATATTACCTTTTTGGAAGCTATGAAGACCAATACATGAGATAGATTGCACTACAATAAGAAAGGGACGTTGTGCCAGAGTTCACAAATATCTTTCATACATTGCACACCAAGTCAGTTATCAAAGACTCTAAGTGGCATTTGGTGCTTAAATATTGTGGTTCTCTACATATATACATATAGAAAGAAATGGAGTTCCCAAAGATATCCTCACTTGGCACAACATACCCATATGTTGTCAAAATAGAGAAAAAATTTAAATAGAAGAAGTGATACTTTGGATCTATGAATCCATCATAGAATAAGTAGGGAAAGGTTATACCCATATCATAGAATAAAGAATAAAGGTACAATAGACCTCCCCAGGACAACCCACCTAAGCCAAAAACAAAGAATGGTAATGGGAAGATGAAGAATGATGCAGGAAAGTGGTGTGTGTTTCACAATAGCTCTTCTCATAACACTAGTGAATGTTCCACAAGGAAATTATTGGTGGCTAAGCTAAAATCCTCATATTCCGATGTAGGCTTCGACTGTGAACTAGAAATAAATAAGGGGAAATAGATCATTGATTCAAAATGCAACATCATAGTTTCCACCACTAAGGTACAACAAAGTGATCCTAAATATTTGGAGGAAGTTGAGTGCCTCTTTCACTCACAAATGTGGGTGAAGGTTACTACACTCTGCTTCATTGTCGATAGTAGGAGTCAAGGAGAACCTCATCTTAGCAGAGATCATTAAGCTATTGGCTTGCAGGAAACACCACACTCACAACCATAAACCATCGGGTGGCTCCACCAAGGGTGAGATCTTCACATAAACCAATAATGGTACCTGCCCTACAACGTTAAGCATTTCAAGGATGATGTATTGTGTGATGTTTCTCCCCTTGAATGTTGTGATTTTATTTTAGGCCAACCATAGATGAGGAAGCACCATGATGTATATGAGTTTAGACCTCGTAGTGTTATTATTAATTTGGGTAGAAAATTATACACGATACCATAGGTAGCCTTGTCTACTACCATTTCTTTTATCTCTTCTAAGAAATACAATAAGGTCATATCCAAGACTGAGAAATTTTTCTTCTTCTTAATTTTCTCTAAAATTAAGGACAAGACCATGGTCACATACATAGCCTCTACATAAGGTTACTCCATGCAATAGAGGCAAGTGGATAAGGTTTTGGAAGAATATAGAGACATGTTCTTCTCACCCACTAGGGTAACTTTTCACTATTAATTCAAGTATTCAATCGATCTAACCCACGACACACCTCTATCCAATGGGCCACTTTATTATTGCTCTCTTTTGGAAAATAATAAAATCAAGAGATATATCTAAGAGATTCCCCAAAAAGGGAACATCCGATCAATTTCCTCACCTTGTGGAAGTCAAATTATATTCATGTAGAAGAAAGATCGAACTTGGTGACTTTGCATTGATTATCATGCCCTAAACAAAAACATAGTTAGGAATCGGTACTTGTTTCCTTTGATTAACGACGTTATTGACCAACAGGAGGGGGCTAATTAACTCAATAATATTGATTTGAATTCTAGCTATTACCAAGTCCCAGTAGAACCAATCAATGTGTGGAAGACTACTTTCAAGTCCAAGGAGGACCTTTTTGAATGGTTGGTCATCAGGGAAAATTTTAAGGATGGAATATTATCTTGAATTTTAAAAACATTGGAGAATATCACTAGTCACTAATATGTAGATTGTAAAATCTTTATTGATGTATTTTGTAAAATTATTCAAATTTATAATGATTTTATATATACAATCTATATAATAATGGTAATTTTTAAAGTAAAATAAATTTCTATTGTAAAATTTGGGCGAATTATTTTTATAAAAAATAGAAATTGGTGAATCTTTTTTTTTGAAAAATCATGAAAAATTAGCCCACCTACGAATATTAGCCCCTAAAACTTTCCATGTAATGGTCATACCGTTTAGTTCAATAACTACCCCAATGACTTTCATGAGGATGATGGCTGATATCTTATGTCCTTTCGCCAACGCTTTTATGGTTCTATATCTAGATGATATCGTAATATTCAACAAGACTTGGGAAAAACACTTACAAGATATTTAGTAGGTTATTCACACTCTACAATAGCACAAGCTATGTGTTAACTTGGAAAAATGATCCTTTGGCATGGCAAAGGTCAAATAACTAGGCTACATTATTGATTAGTAAGGCATGCATGTGGGTCCAACCAATATCCAATTAATTTGGGAATGGTTAGCCCCAACAACTCTAATAGAGCTTCATAGTTTCTTGGGCCTTGCTAACTTCTATTGAAGATTCATGTTGTGGTTCTCTTATATCACTTCATTTTAATTCAAGTGACCAAGGGAAAAGCAAACGAAAAGTTATTTTGGTTTGTGTCACAATAAAAGGCATTCAATGAACTAAATCATCGCCTTTTCTCTACACCATTCCTCGCCTTGATAAACCCGCAAAAACTATTCAATATTGAGATAGATGCCTCCAACTATGCTATTGGTGGAGTTCACATTCAACAAGGATAGTTGATAGCCTATCATAATGAGACACTCTCTAATATTTCCAAAGATACCACACCTATGATAAGGAGATGTATTCCATCATGCAAGCCTACCAGGAATGGAAACATTATAGTATGGGGAAGGAGACAATCATCCACATAGACTATAGGCCTCTCCAATTTATGCAGACATGAGGGAAGTTATAGAATGACCACCATTACAAATGGTCCACATACTTGCAAAAATCCCATTTAAACATCAAATACAAGAAGGGTATCACCAATCATGTCGCAAACTTCCTCAATTGGCCTCGAGTTGTGGAACTGAACATATTTCTCAAATATTATGGGCACAAGACCTCTAGATGTCCATAAATATACAATAATGACTCATAGTTCACTACCACATACCAAAACTTAATGGTAGTAAATAAAGTTCTAAAATTCCACCTCCAGGATTCACTATTGTGCTACCTGGGACACCTTTGTGTTCCTTCAAGCGAGCATGCAAAGCTTATCTGGGAGGCACATTATAGTTAGGTAGTAGGGAACTTTGGTGTGGAGAAGACAAGTGGTGTAGAAGTATTTTTATTGGACGAAACTTTGACATGATGTTAAAAAGTATATTAGATCCTTCACTGCCTATGCCATTGCCAAACCAACAATTAAGAATCAAGGCCTATACACCCCTATACCTACTCCTAGTAGCCTTGGGAATCCATTTCTATGGACTATATTTCTGGACTTCCTTTTACCAAGCATGGTAATGACTGTGTGTTTATTGACACTAATAGCTTTTCTAAGATGGCCATTATGACTACCCACAGGAAGAGTGTTGAGTATGGAGAATGATTGTTTAGAGGTCTTTGTTTCAGCCAGAAGTATACCCCAGGAATTTTGTACACCCCTCCATGCTAGGCGATGCGGGAGGGACTTGTCCCCCCGCAGGGGTTTAGGGGGGAAATCCCCCCTGGCTGGGGGGTCCAGGGGCTAGCGGTCCCCCGGTGGGGGTTTCGAGGGCAGCACCTCCGAAGATAAAAATAGATGTAAAATTGCCTTGTAAAAGTATAGTAATTTCTAGTCAATCTCGGCCGTTCATTAGATGGATGATCTAATGGTAGAAATTACATTTAGTTTAGGGTTTCTTTCCCTAGAAGGCAAACCCTCTCTTTGTATGAGGGCATTGTATTTGAGGCTGTGTAATAGATGTGTATTCTTCGAGTGAGAAGCAGAGAGGTGAGATTGTGAGAGAAAATAGAGGATACTATAGCAGATTTGCTATATGTTGTGTCTCTTCATTTTGTTGGATAATAGAAAGGAAGGATTGGCTGTTTGGGGTGGACGTAGCCCAAAATAGGTGAACCATGTATATCTATGTCTCTCTTGTTTTATGCGTTTTCTATGTTTATATTTATGCAATAATTTATGTGTTCCATTGCTTCGTAATATATAATTTTCTAACAACTAGTATCAGAGCTGAAGGTCTATTTGGCTAATAAACTCACAGGAAAGAAGGGTTCCTAGTTCGAGTGGGAGTAATGGCAGAAGATGGTAAGTTTAGGGTCAAGAAATTTAACGACCAAAACTTCTCGCTATGGAAGATGCAGATGGAAGATTATCTGTATCATAAAGATCTGTACCTACCATTGGGCAGAAAAACAAAGATTTCGATGGGTATGATAGATGAAGAATGGAACCTTCTTGATAGAAAGGCACTCGGAATAGTATGGTTGTGCCTCGCAGCATCGGTCGCCTTCAACGTTTCGAAGGAAAAAATGACAGAGGGTTTGACTAAGGAAATGGAGAAACTATATGAAAAACCCTTGGCCTCAAACAAGGTATTTCCTATGAAACGATTATTTAATATGGAGATGTCGGAAGGTGGATCTGTTGTAGACCATTTAAATGATTTTAATATTATTACAAGTTAGTTATGATTTGTAGGGGTAAACTTTGATGATGAATTTAGAGCTCTGTTATTCTTGTGCTTATTACCAGACAGTTGGAATGGTTTAGTAATGGCCATTAGTAACTTTGTTTCTGGATCTAGTACTTTAAAGTCTGATGATGTTGTCGATGCTATCCTTAGTGAGGAAATGCAACGGAAAAGCTCCGGTGATACATCAGGTAATGATTTGAGTGCAGAGTCTAGGGAAGAAAAATGGAAAGAGGAAAGAGCTCAGGATATCACAGTAAATCAAGGAAAGGCAGATCCAAGTCCAGATCGGGGATAGTATGCTAGAAATGCAGAAAGAAAGGACATTTAAAGAAAGACTGTAGATCTCGAAAAGGAAAAGAAGGAGATGCACAACAAGAAAACAATCATGAAGAAAATGTGATAGGTGAGGTGTTACAAGATGCTTTGATTCTTTCTTTTGAAAATATTACTAATTCCTGGGTGGTAGATTTAGGGGCCTCATTCCATCCCACACCTGATAAGAAATATTTTCATGACTATGTTCAAGGAGATTTTGGACAAGTCCGTTTGGGTGATGATAAACCCTATAAAATTGTTGGAATGGGGTAAGGTTCTTGTAAAATAGCAGAATGGAAACCAATGGCTACTAAATGAGGTAAGGCATGTTCCAGATCTAAATAAAAATTTGATTTCAACAGGGTAGTTAGGCAGTGAAGGTTGTGTGACAACTTTCACGGATAAATCTTGGAAGGTTACCAAAGGAGCCCTGGTAATAACAAAAGGTGAAAATGTTGGTACGTTGTATTTATGCAATTGTATTTCTAACTCTGTTAATGCTTCAACTTCTAAAGGAGCAGATGTGGCATTATGGCATCATAGGCTCGGACACATGAGTGAAAAGGGGTGAAGATTCTTCACTCAAGGAATTTGTTGCCAGGCTTGAAGAAAGTTGAATTGGACTTCTGTAAGAATTGCATTTATGGAAAATAGAAGAGAGTCAAATTTCTCAGAGTTGGGAAAGAAAAGAAGAGCGAAAAATTAGAGCTTGTGCATATAGATGTATGGGGACCTGCTTAGGTATCATGTCTCGATGGCTCTCATTATTATATTACTTTTATTGATGATGCAACTAGAAAATCTTGGATTTATTGTATTAAGAATAAATCTGATGTATTTGGTACTTTCAAGAAATGGAAAAATTTGGTTGAGAATGAGATAGGAAAGAAATTGAAGTGTCTCAGATCAGACAATGGAGGTGAATATTGCAGCAAAGAGTTGATATGTACTATTCAAAGCATGGAATTCACAGAGAGAAGATAGTTCCAAGAACACCACAAGAAAATGGTGTGTTAGAAAGGATGAAGAGAACAATCATGGAGCGTGCAAGGTGCATGAGTTTGCATGAAGGATTTCCTTTACAATTTTGGGCAGAGGTTGTAGATACTGTTGTTTATCTAATAAATAGAGGGCCTTCAAGTTTCTTGGATGGTGGTGCTCCAGAGAAAGCATGGACAAGAAAAAAGGTAAACTACTCTTTTTTAAAGCCTTTTGGTTGTGAGGCCTTTGTCCATATTAATAAAGAAAATAGAACAAAGCTTGAGGCAAAGTCAAAGAAATGTACCTTTATTGGATATGGTGTTAATGATATTGGTTATCTCTTATATGATTACGAAAATCACAAAATCATTAGGAGCATAGATGTAATATTCAATGAAAAGGTATTGTATAAGAATCAGTTGTAGGAAAAGAAACAGGAAAAAGGAAACAAGGAATATGCAGTTCTTGATGAAATCACTGAAAAAGTAAAGGTGCCTGAAAATAATAATAATCAACAACCACAACAACAACAACCACCACAATAGCAACAGGCACCCCAAACACCTGAAGGTAGTGTTATAAGATGTACTTGGATAAGTATACCCCCTAAACGATACTTTCCTTCATTATATTATTTATTGTTTATTTATTCTAGTGAACCCGAATGTTATGAAGAAGCCATGCAGGTTGAAAGCAGGAAGAAGTGGGAGGTAGCCATGGAAGAAGATATGGACTCCTTAATGCATAACTCGACATGGGACTTAGTCACGTTGCCTGCAGGAAAAACTACATTGAAGAATAAATGGGCTTACAGGCTGAAGGAAGAAGACGGAGGAAAACAGAGGTACAAAGCTAGACTTGTGGTGAAGGGGTTTGCGTAGAAGAAAGGGAATTATTTTGATGAAATATTTTCTCCTGTTGTTAAAATGACTTCAATTAGAACTATTTTAAGTCTAGTAGGAGTTGAAGATTTGCATCTTGAGCAGTTACATGTAAAGACAACCTTTCTCCATGGGGATTTGGAGGAAGAGATATATATACAGCAACCACAAGCATATGAAGTGAAAGGCAAGGAGAAACTAGTGTGCAGGTTGAAGAAGAGCTTGTGTGGCTTAAAACAGGCTCCAAGACAGTGGTATCTAAAATTTGACAAGTTTATGTCTAAAAAAGGTTATACCAGATGTCACTCTGATCATTGTGTTTATCTGAAAAAGCAAAATGATGGCAGCTATATTATATTGTTATTGTATGTAGATGACATGCTTGTTGCAGGGTCTAACATGTAGGAAATAAATGTGCTCAAAAGAAAATTGGAAAATTCATTTGAAATGAAGGATTTGGGAGCTGCAAAACAAATCCTTGGTATGAGAATAACTAGAGACAGGAAAAATCATAAATTAACATTGTCTCAGAATGAGTACATACAAAAGGCGTTGAAAAGATTTAATATGCATAATGCAAAACCAATTATTACACTTTTTGCTAGCCATTTCAAACTTAGTAAGGAAATGTGCCCAAAGACCCAAGAAGACATGGATTACATGTCTAAAGTTCCATATGCATCAACAGTTGGAAGCGTAATATATGCAATGGTCTATAAAGGCCTGATATTGCACATGCAGTGGGAGTTGTAAGAAGGTACATAAACAATCCAGGAAAGGAACATTGGATGGCAGTGAAATGGATTCTCAGATATTTGAATGGTACCACAAATCAAGCATTATGCTTTGGTGGTTCAAACATTTTTCTACAGGGATATGTCGATGTAGATATGGCAGGTGACACAGATAACAGGAGGAGCACTACAGGATATGTATTTACTGTAGGTGGAACAACTGTCAGTTGGGTTTCAAAAATCCAAAGTGTTGTTGCACTTTCAACAACAAAAGCAAAGTAGTTGTTGTTATAGAGGCTAGTAAAGAAAAGATTTGGTTACAAATGCTTATGGGTGAATTGGGTAAGGAGCATGATATGGGCACATTATCCAGTGATAGCCAAAGTTCCATTCATCTTTCAAATAACTCAACATTTCATTCTAGGACTAGACACATACAACTCAAGTAGCATTTCATACTATCAGTGTTGGAAGATGGAGAATTGAAGCTCGAAAATGTACACACTAGCCAGAATCCTGTAGATATGCTAACAGAAGTTCTAACTAGGGAGAAACTGAGAATATGCTCAGTTTCAATTAGTCTTCAAGGATGACGATGAAGATGAGAAACAACCAGGTCCAAAGAGGAATCATTGTCCAGCAAATGAAGTAGCGGTGGAGTTGCTACAATCATTATCCAAGTGGGAGATTGTTGAGTATAGAGCATGATTGTTTATAGGTATTTGTTTCAGCCGGATATGTACCCCAGGAAGTTTGTACACCTCCTTGGTGCGAGGGGGTGTGGGGGGGAACCCCCCCCCCCCCCCCTCAAGGGTTTGAGGGGGCTAATCCCCCCTGGCTGGGGGGTCTTAGGGATAGTGCTACCCCTGAAGCTAAAAACAGATGTAAAATTGCCTTGTAAAATATAGTAATTTCTAGTCAATCTGGGTCGTTCATTAGGCGAATGATCTGACGGTAGAACTTATGTTTAGTTTAGGGTTTTTTTCCCTAGAAGGAAAACCCTCTCTTTGTATGTGGGCATTGTATTTGAGGTGGTGTAATAGATGTGTATTCTCCGAGCAAGAAGCAGAGAGGTGAGACTGAGATAAAACAGAGGATATTACAGCGGATTTTCTATAGGTTGTGTCTCTTCATTTTTCTGGATAATAGAAAGGAAGGATTGGCTATTCGGCGTGGACGTAGCCCAAACTAGGTAAACCACATATATCTGTGTCTCTCTTGTTTTATGTGCTTTCTGTGTTTATATTTCTGCAGTATTTTATGTGTTCCATTGCTCCGTAGTATATAATTTTCTAACAAAGAGTACTATAGGTGAAGTGAATTCAATCTCTTCTCTAAATGTTTGTGGGTACATTTTGGGATCCCACAAACCATTATATTAGATTGTGACAATAGGTTTCTAAGTGCATTCTGGTCAAGCCTCTAGTCATTTTTAGACAACAAGCTTACCAAATCAATTGCTTTCCACTGATGACTAAACAAAGGTCGTTAATAGGATGATTGTTCACATTTTGTGCATGTGAAAATATAAGCATCCATGGATATGGGATGAGATTCTTCATATTTTTGTCACAACTACAATAGAGCTTTTCATAGCTCAATCAGCCACAACCCCTTAGGTGTGATTAGGATTTGAACCATTGGGCCCCACTGATATCACACTACCCCTTGCAACTACATAGGTAGAATTTGTACATGTTCAATTTGAAGCTGACAAAGCTACCAAGTTTATTGAATTAATTTAGCACATCCACCAATAGGTCCATGATAACTTTCAAAAATCGAATAATAATCCAAACAATGCCATAATCAACATTGGTGATACACAAGTTTCAAGTGGGAGACAAGGTTTGGTTGCATTTGTATAAGGAACATCATGCGAAGACCCATCTGAAACTTCACCCACTCCTCTATGGACCTTACACCATCACAAAGATTTTGGTAACAATGCTTTTGAGCTAAGTATCCCCCCTTCCTTGTCCTGCAACTAGTGTTCTATGTGGACTGCCTCCATCCATAATTTCCACCATTGTTAGACACATGAGAATTCTTAGATTAGTTGATATCAACAGAGTTCAATCCCTATTGCATGGAACATGTCACAATTGATCAAATTGTGGATGCACAGGTTAAGAGTACTCACCAATAAAGTATCCAACTATATTGGGTTGTCAATGTAAGCCAACTCCTGCACCAAGGAAAGTGGCTCACAAGGGGCCAAGCTCAACAAAATTTTCCCCATCTAATGTAGGCACTCAACAAAATTGATACCATTGTTTACTACGCGGGGAGGAATGATCCATGTGGATACCGTTTTCCACAACTATTCCACTGATTTGCAACACAATTTTATATTTTGCTAGTCTTTTCTACAATTTTTTGGTCCCAAATTGCTAAAGTTGTTTTGCATCCCTAAACGACATTTTTTATGTGAAATGGGCCAACATACCAATGAAAATAAAATAATTAACTTCTTGGATATACATTTCCAACGAGCTATCATGCACACCAAACAAAGATCATATGCCAAACTTACGACCTTAGGAATTTGACATTCAAACTTATCTATAAGGGCCCATAAGCCTTTGGCACTTCATCTCCCAGGGTTAGGATTTTAAATGTTTAGGGTTATTCGTTGCTTATTTATGATAAAAAGTTTTTTGAGCCTCATTTTGAAATTTTGGTGAAGGCATGTAGTCATCACATCTCTTCTCACATAAAAGCTACCACCATTTCAGCTAGTTTGTTTTCATTCAACATTTATATAGTTTCAACATTTTCCATTTATTAATAGAAGTCAAGTTTCATTGTATATTTTTGTTTTGGTTATAAATTTGTATATCATTTTTTTCCCTTCATAGGTTTGGATCACCCATGTGTTATTATTCATTAAGGAAAAGTATTCCTCTTCAATGACACCACCCCATTTAGGTACTCCAACATCATCAAAAGGTAGCTATGGGTCATCAGAAATGACATGACTCAAAAAAGAGACACTAGTAGTTTGCGACTAAGTACGGGGACAACTAGATGCAAAATAGTTGAAATCAATTGTCTCACAACTATACATGTCAAGCCTCTTTTGCTTACAAAAGATCCTCCCCAAATGTTGGTCTTGATCACATTTTCCTTGTTTAGGTTTCTCTTGTTTTGTTGGTGATGATGGAAAATTCTCTTTTGGACGATTTTCATCTTCAAAATGTTCACCATGTTCTTGTTATATAAAAGTAACACTATCAACATGGTTTACACCATGGTCAACAAGACAATTTTTGAAATAAGAGGGAGAGAATGTGGGGTTGTAGCAACTAGTAAAATGGACATACCTTCAAAACAATATATATTTTGAGATAGCATCAAACAACCTTCTACCTTCATATCTTTGTAGTAATGAATAAATATTGATGGTTGACTCTTCTTATCCATAGATTTTCGCTTTTCACTTATAATTAAGGCCCATGTTGGTTTTCCAAATACTTTAAAAGAAGATAAATTGATCTTAACATGGCCCCAATCTTCCTATATAGTCATATCTAGCACTACCCTATGAGACATTTTATCTTAAATATAATTGGGATAATTCACTACTTCAACCCAAGTTGAAGGTGCCATGTTCTTAAATTAAATCACATATTTTCCATCTCTTTCAGTGTTCAATTTTTTCTTTCAACAATTCCATTTTGTTAAAGGGTGTAGTAAATAGAATTCAAATATTGAATGCCATGTTCTTTACAAAAAAAAACCTAAATTACTGATTGACAACCCCACCCCCACCCATTATCTTCACATAGTTTCTTGATATAAACATAGGGCTAAGTCTTAACAAAATCCATGAAGGTCTTAAAAGGTAGAAAACACCTGACTCATCTACTTAATAAATTACATCAAATAGTAACATAAGAAGTAACTGATAAAATTGATTGCATGCTCATATCTTGAAAATTAATGAGTTGGAAATGACATGAGATAACCATGTACCAACACCAGAGGTGTCATAGCACATACAACCTTTCCTTTAGGAACTGATGTTATTCACCAAGAACACAACATAGACAAACTTGATCACTGTAAGAAACTTTAGGGAGACCAAGCACCAAATTTTGTGTGCTCAACTACTACAAATACCTAATATAGTTTATATGTCTAAATCTATCATGCTAAAACCTATTCAGAGAATAAACATGTGTAATGAAATAAGGCTAATAGTTGTAATGCAACATAATTCCTGCCTCTAATGCTAATTAATTGATTAAATGTTGTGCAGAGTGCAAAGAAAAATCTGCATAATGAAATCTCTCCCCACAATGATATCTCTCTATACAATGAAAGCTCTCCATACAAATCTCAATGCACAGTCAAATCTCTACACATAGTGAAAGCTCTTCACACAATAAAAAATTAGCCAATTGAGCTAATTAATTGATTAAAGGTTCTGCAGAGTGCAGAGAAAAATCCACATAATGAAAGCTCTTCAAACAATGAAACCTCTCTACACAATGAAAGCTCTCCACACAAACATCTCTGCATAGCGAAAAATCTTAGCGGAATGAAATATATGTACACAAAACTCTCTGTAAAATGAAATATCTCCAGACAAAGCACTTTGCACAATGAAATCTCTTTGCATAGTGAAACCTCTCCACACAATGGAATCTGTCTACACAACGGAATCTTTAGACACGTTACTTGTTAAAATTTTGCAGACTATCGAGATTCATATGAAGCAAATATTGTGCAATACACTTTCACGTTGAAAGATTATATACCGTTTTATTTGTGTGGACAAAATGTATGTGGAAGTCAAATTTTTCCCATTGTGCGGATTTCAGAAATAAAATATTGAGCAATATTATATATCAGTTTATTTGTGCAAAGGGGAATGTATTCACAAATGCAAGTTCATGCATTGTGCATAATTCATAAATACATATTATGCATATATCGAGGAATATTAAGCATGAAAAATTACAAGCTTCCTTGTGCAGATTGATACATTATGCAAAGTGTTGCAATTGATATAAGAAGAAAACACTGAGAAATATTACAGATTGATTATGCAATGAATTTATTTTTCATATAATGAATGGTTTATTGAGTTATATCCACATAATGAATACTTATCCAATTTGTGCACAACAAATGGCATTTTTTCATATATTTTTCCATTTATCCATCTATGCAAGTTTTGAATTCAAGTGTGGGAGAAAGGGTGTGTATCAAGTGCGAGAGAAAGGGTATGCAATAAGTGCAGGAGGAAGGACAATATCAATTCAAGTTTTCTTCCTCTGCATTCCGCATAAGGCGGGGGGGAGCTAGCTACTATTATTTTGTTGCATGGAGAAAGGGTGTACATGAAGTGCAACAACAGGGACTATATCGAGTCATGTTTTTTTCCTTTACATTCTTAATTTAGCATCGTAAGATAATTTTACTAAGAAAGAGGAAGCCCTCAGAGAATATCATGTTTTAAATAATATCATATTATGACATATATTTATCTTCGTATGTTATTGTGTGGAGGTGTGGAACAATTAATGTTGATACATTGTGTGAAGTGCTTAAAGAGTCTAAGATGCCAAAACTTATGGGATTTCAATTTTAATTACATATGTTGGGGGGGGGTGGGGGGGGGCGGGGGGGGGTGGTTGAGTTAAATGTAGGAGAAGGGACTATATTGAGTGAAGCTTTCTTTCTCCACATTTCACATAAGGCTAGTTTAACATTGTAAGAGAAAGTTACATAGCAAGAGGAAGTGATCAGAGAATGTCACATTCTAATTTAGATCATATTATGACTTATATTAATGTTCTTATATTAAGATGTGGAACAAGTAACATTGATACATTGTTCAGAGTTATTAATTATTATATAGATCTTTAGTACAATTTTCAAATTTATTTGATATATGCAAAGGAACTAGTTATAATAGATCTGAAGGAGGGGCATCATATTTTAGACCTTACTATTTCACTTAACAAGTCGATTCAGAATTTAGGACTCATTATAGATAGATGAAATAGCAGTGCAGAGCGAAGGATGTGTGGGTGAAAGGGTATGGTGGAGATAAGGGAGTGCAGAGAAGGAGATGCGGATATAACATATCTTTGAAACAAGTTTAGAGAACAAGAAGAATGGAAAATAGTATTTCTGAGTTTGTGAACACAGGGAATCAAATAGTTGATGCATATGCCATGACTCTACAGATTGTGTAGGATTTATATTAGGTTGTAAAGTGTCTTCTTTGTGCCTATTCTATAAAATATTACATATCAGAGAGTATATAGAAAACACCTCTTAGCAAAGTTTCCATTCAAGTCTATCATTGTCTTAATCAAAATGATTTTTAATTGAAACAATTGTAAACACTAAATACACTTAGACAATTAGGATTATAAAGATACACAAAAATAATGTTTGTGGCTGTCACTCTTCATTAACTAGTTCAATACCATGTAAAATATTTTTCTGTTGTATTATTTTTTTTCCATTTTCACTATTATGATATTTCAAATTAGCATCATGCACAGGGTAGGGATATTTGATTATGCATAATGAGGGAGTGTGGAGGAAGCGTAATGAAATATTAATATGTACTTTCGTATTCCACAAAATGCAGTTTATTCAATTCTAAAGACTTGTTGTTAGCATTGTATTCTTCATAGGTCTATGCTTGAGATCCAAAGTTGTTGTCAAATGTTTAGTTTTTTTGTAATAAATAATTGTAATATGCTTGTTTCTGAGAAAACTAGTGTCTTTTCGATCTGCTAGCCCTCTAGGATTGGCAACTATCCTAGAAACAAACAATCAAAGAAATTTGGGATTTCCTCTATGTATGATAGATAAGAGAGAGGCAAAGGAACCAACCTGAATCTTTCACTTGACTCCTTGCTTGAATTCTCTCCCCTTTGATAGATCTTGAAACTCTTCTCCTAATTATCTCGCTTAAAGAATACCTATAGAGGAAAAGTAACAAAACACCATCAAAGCATCTTCATCTATTATATCATAAGCATTGTAGAATCAGAAATACAATGAACATACAATGGCATTCACAAATAACAGCATTCACAAATACATGATTGTATGGAGGAAAACTCAAAGAAATTTATTAAAATAGAAGGGAGAATTACAACCCAGCTATCTGATCCAACATCATCCTCCCAGCATCAAAGCCCTCTTCACCTCATGAAAAACAAGATCGCCCAACAATACAATGCTCCTTCTCAAAGACAAACTATCAGCACTTCCATACAAATTACAAAATTCCAGCCTCTAGATCTCTCAGATGAGGGATCCATTTATAGATGTCTGTAACAGTACGAGTCATCTCTGTGCTTTTGATTAGTGTCACTCCACTTGTTGTTTTTGGTTCCACTTGGAGATTTCTTGGATCTCTTACTCATCCTTGCGCGAATTTAGAGAGGCAAGTGTCATAAGAGAAGTTTCTAGAAGATTCCATGAGCATCCACTTAGCAAAATGTCTCAGAAATTTGTCCATCCTCACTCATCGCACCCTACAAAAGGCTTCTTCAGTATCCATCACACCTGGCTAGTGTACGAGTCAGTATGGATCACACCCTGACATTGGAGCAGTCAATATCTTCCTATTTTGGCTAGTTCTAGATGGTTTTTCAGGTGGAACTTTTGGGGAATGATGTAATCAGTTGACCATGATCCTTTAGGGTGTGTAACAACACTTTTAGGGGTTAAAGAGCCCTTGGTTTATTAACATATAAGATTGGGGTTGTAGTGCCCAAATATGTCTATAACAGTTGCCCCCTAAAGCATGAAGTAGTAAATCTTTTGATGTCGGTTGAAATGCTTTATCATGAGGATCCAAGGTATTCAACCTAGAAGGTGACCTGTATAAGATACAATACAGTACATCATCACAATATAATTTTCCATGATCTAGCTGATGTGGGAATTACCATGCTAAGTTTTATAAATTCATTTTCATGTACATAGAACAGATAATCATCTGTAGTTGCAGATTGGTGATTCTTTATATGTAGAGTCATCATCCCTTAGCTTGGATGATCATCCATGCAGCTTCTATGTACATTTGATGTCCTTACATTCCTAAATATATCGCAGCCCGGATGGATGAAACTAGATCTGGGGTCTTCAAGCTCATTCAATCTTTGCCCGATGTACAAGTTGATCCATGTGAAAAGATGTCTTGAAGTTGAACATGGATAGACATCTCCTTATTACCAACCAATAATGTAAGGTGTTAACAGATGAGAGAGGAATCACCAATAATGATAATGACCCTCAAGGTACTATAGTACAATTCATGTGGTTTGAATATATGATCCGATGTTGAAAACCACGCAAAATATTTTGGTCGAAGGCCATTGATGTAAACCTGTTGCCGAGAGTGAGAAACTTTTCATTGAGGCATTCAAGCTTCAAAGTTAAAGGGTTGTTTCTAAGCCAACTTCTTGGATAATGAGTTGATGTCGACAAGAAGTGACCTGCCATGGGATGGCCTTAATGTATCCCACATCAATGACACAAAATGAAGCAAATGATTTTCTAGAGGTGAAAAACGATCTGACGTTACAAGGTTCAGGAATGGCGGTCATGAAAAATGGAGGGTGAAGGTATTTCAGTGGATGAGGCATTAACTAGATGGTGAATTCTCTGAACGACTTCTCTTGAACATATCAGCGACACTGAGATGGATTGGTAGCATTAACCCCAAAAGATGGATGGTATGGAGGACCAACGATAATATGACCGGTGAATGAAATAACCCAACCCGACTCAATCATGGTGATGGAGTGAAAGTGTCATGCTCAAGAGCGACCTACTACCAATAACATTCTTTAAGTTTTCTTACCTTATTCCCCAGTCATTTCTGGCCAGTACCTATTTATTTTTGTCAAGCTTGAGGAGGATAACATATGCTTGTTCTATAATTTTCCCTTCAGGCAAACCTGTCACTATGTTTTAGCGAGCCTAGCAACAGTGAAACTCATTCTTGTCTGGGTGGACAAGTTTGTCGCTATTGTTTTAATGAGTTTAACGACAAGGATAACTCAGTTCTTTTCATGTTTAGAGAGTTTGAAAAGGGATGAAAAGGAAACTCCAGTAGTTCTTTTTAGTATCATAATCCCTTATGTCCAGAAAAGGATAAAAGAATACGAAAGGGATGATTTTTCGATAACTATACCAAGCCGTAAAGACAAGCGCTCAAACTTTTTCGTGAGATAATCCCTTAGGTATGAAAAAGATTGAAATATGCAGGAGGGATGGAACTTCCCCTTACTTTAACGAGCTTGAAAGGCCAATAGCTCGACCATCTTTTCATATTTAACGAGTCTGAAAAGAGTTTAAAGGAGACTCGTTCTTGAGGAACGATTGGCGTTTTAGGGTAGCAACTGGTTCTGGGTAAGCTTGGAACTTGTGAAAACATGGTGATGTGAAGAGGGTGGTTAATAGGACCACTCATCGCATCTGTTCCTCAAAAAGGTAAACAATCAAGTGGAAGCATATGATTGGCCAAAAGAATGGAGGTGATGGCAGGAACACAACCAAGGCTCAAAGTGATGATAGCAGGGCAATCATAATGGTTATTTACCGAGGGTGGATTCATTTTTTAATGAGCTAGAACGGAGAGAAACTATGCTCAGTGGCAAGTTTATCTTTTAACGAGCTTGAACCATGCATTAACATTTCTCATAGCCTGGTTCATTTCTTAATGGGCTTGAACCGTGGGATAACATATGCTCAGAGGTAGGTTTATTTTTTAACAAGCTTGAACCATGCGATAACATTGCTTAGGGGTAGGTTCATTTTTTAATGAGCTTGGACCATATAATAACATATGCTCAGATTTTAGTTTTCTTTTTATGTAAGCTAGAAATAACAAAACTAAAAAGCTAAAAAACTAGAAAAAAACTAAAAAGCTAAGGAACTGTTGAGGTTAGGTAGGATGGTTTCATTAGCAGTTGGACAAAAAACTTCCTTTGCTTTGTCTGTGGTGCAGACAATGGTGAATGGTGTGTTAGAAAAATCACCTAACCTAAGAGATTGAAAAACTAAAAAGCTAAAAAGCTAAAAAATGAAATTCGTCATTTTTAGCTTGCATAAAAAGGTTTGCATGCCCCTAAACATCGAGAAAAGGAGAGTCTCCAATAACCATATGGAAATCACTGTGGTTAAGTAGGGTTCTTTTTGTCAGTGGTTAGACAAAATACTTCCTTGGATTTGTCCATCAAATAGACAAAGGCGAATGGTGTGAGATAACACTTCCAATCACATAACTTATAGCGAAACCTATCTTTCGAGCTGGGTTTGTCTGCCAAAGTAGACAAGGGTGCATGCCCCCTGAGCCTCGTTACATTCACCGAACTACTCGAAGTAATTAGGTCGATGGAATGAAGGTTGAAGAGACATTCTCGACGCAAAAGGACCATATAGGGATGATGTTTGACTTGAAGTTGTGCTTGAATCAGGAAATGAAAGCTGGTCAACAGTGACAATTTTGCCTTCATGTGGGAAACACATCACTCAAAAGAGTGTTGAGACAATAGCTTTCATGTTGTAAACATAGTCACACCCAAGGAGTAGATTGTAATCTAACAGTCCTTTTATTACCATCACATTCAATTGAATGGTTTTCCTTCTCAAAGTAATCGACAACTTAGGAAGGATCCCTAACAGTTGACTGGTTCCTTTGTTAAAGCCCGACAAATTCTAAGCAACAGGCATAAGCAATGGTGAAGAAAGTGATTTTCAAGTAGTTGAGGAAAGAATACTCACTAATGCCCCTTCATCTATGATAGTGCCAGACACGATCATTTTGTAAACTTGTACTATGATCTGGAATGGTTCATTAGAAGGAAGGCGAGATCTTGATAGTCGATTCCAATAAAAGGAAGTGACTAAAATACTTGGAGGGGCTAGTGAATAAATAGTTGAATTAACCTCTTGAGTTGTAGGAACTGGGGGATTCTCTTCCTGTTGCGAAGGAGTGGGCGGATTGCCCCCAAGTTTATCACACTCTAAAGTAACAAAAATAATTTGAACGGTATCATTCTCATTCTCTTTGGGAATGGTATCATTTGAAGGTGGACCTTCTGAAGGTAAAACTGGGTCGACTACCATCTCGACCTGTTGAACTTGGTCCGATATGGACTTAGAAGATTCACTCTCAATGATAGGTGTTTCAACTGACGATTGAGTTATGTCAGTTGGATTTTCAAGTAGTAAAGGACTTGGTGAGAGTTTCTTGTATCCAGGTGGAAGTCAGTGCGGTGAAGCAGGATGGTTATGCAAGAATCTCTTGGACTCATCCAAAAAAGGACAATGGGGAAGGGTATGGTCCCCTTCACATAGTCTACATGGAGTTTTTACCTTTCCTTTCTGTCCGTGAACTTCACTATTACTAGTTGGTGGTGTGTTGTCAACATGATCACCAAAGGTTGGTGACACTGGATGGTGCGAATGGGGGGACCATTCTCTCAAGATCTAAGGGATGCATGGAAATTCTTGATGAAAATGGTCTCCCCTACAAATTATGCAAGGAAATCTGGGAGATTTAGTGTGCAGAGTTTCACCAGATGATTCATTGTTGCCCCCTTGCTTAACTGACTTCTTCTTCTTCTTCTCCTTCCCTTTCTTTTTCTTCTCATCTACTTGGTTAATAATATCACTATTTTCACCAAGCAAAGAGGAAGAAGGGGATGGAGAAACAAATGAAGGAGAAGGCGAAGGGTTAATTTTAGTATGAACTAGTTCTTGATTTGATTGTTGAGGAATCACCATATTTTGAATGACAGAGGTTGAGAATATCCATACCAGCAGATCAATTGTGATTCCTAGAAGGGACAATGTGGCCATATATGAAGCACCAATATTTCCCTAAGAAGAAAATGGACTAGGATTCCCCCAAGAGGGATTCCATGATTGGTGGACTCCATTATCTCAACCTAAGATCTATGAAGGAACATGGATGTTGTTCTGAATTAAATAAATTTTAATGACGCTTTGGCACAACTTTGCTTTTTCAATTTTTAAGAGTCAAGAAAAAGCTAAATATGACTCTAGTCCCCTTTGATTTTTAATGAGCCTGAAGTGACAAGTGATCAAATGAACCTTTTCTTTTAAGGAGTCGAAAAGGAACGAAAGTGACTACTCTAGAAATCTAGACAGAGGGATTACCAAACCAATCACAAAACTGCAATATACACCTTGGTGATAAATTAAAGAGAAATTACCAAGGACTTATGTATGGTAATCAATCTTCCCGAATGTTGTGTTCAGTGCATTACGATCGATAGGGCGGCAGACACGGCTTCCTATGGATAAAGGATGCAAGCCTATTATGGTCTCCTAATATATACTCCACGGTAGGGGGAGCACAAGTTCGTGCTAGCACTTGCCATATGAAAGAGGAGGAATCACCCAACCTTCGATGAAAATGATAGTTACAAGATTTTATGACGCTAGAACATGTCTCTAGCCTAGACCTCTAGATGTGTTGCGTTAGGTTCCAAACCGTTGTTAATTTCATTGAAATTTATTTTAGAGTTGATCTTGTTTAGAAGTTTTCCTTTCAATGGTTCACTGTGTGATGTAGATGTAAAATTCCTAAATGCAATCTACAATGATAAACAATAATTGTTTATTTTTAGCAATGAAAATCCTAGCTACTAAGGAAAGAGGATTACGATTCTTTAAAACAAAGAGAAAAGAGCACACACTAAATGCACTTTTCCTAAATCATTTTTCGCACACAATATAAATGAAAATTGCAAATGCATGTATTTGTTTTTTGTTCCCTTTAATGTGAAAAATGCCAAAAAGGAAAACTAAGTAGATCAAATATTTGAAATATTTTTACTCAAAGCAACATTTCGACAATTTCGTTTTCAAAACGGAAAGGAAGACTAAATGACACTTTTCAATTTCAAATAGAAAATGCTTTCAACACTTCAAATATCAACGAATCAAATCAAATACATGACAAAAGTTCAATCAACTACCTAGAGAAGGAATACTCAACGACACTTCTCTTTTCGACACAAAAATGACAATTACAACACTTTTTGCACCAAAATGACAAATCAATTTAAGAAACATTTCGACAAAGGATTGTAAATGATGGACAAATTCATAAAAAAATTTACTAATCCTAATCAATGGAGGCTGGACAATGTAATTCAAGCAGGCTTTAGCAATGAGATACTATTCATAAGCAGCAAAAAAAAACTAAACAGAGCTGAAAACAATGATAAAAAACCCCAAACTTCAAGGAGAGAAATAGGCTCAGTCAGTCATCACACTTGGGCTTCATAGAGACAAGGATGCATCACACCATCTACACTCAGGAAGTGTGATGCATACTGGCTTCCAGTGACAGATAGTGCGATGGGCCAGGGAGCACAACTAAGATGGGTTTTGGTTCAAATTTGCAACTGATTTTAGTGAGTTAAGCTGAGCTATGATGGAGAGTAAAGATAAAAGTACAAGGGTTTGATCTTGAGAGGTTATTGAGCTACCAAAAGGGCATCTAGAATGCTTTTAAGTTAGATGTTCAATTCATAAACTAAACCGAAGATTGGTTGAACCAACATTCATCTACTTTGCAATTGCAGAGAAAGAGTACTTCGAAGGCTATCTGGGTAACTTCAAGCTCCACTTATAGTTTATAAGGAAAACAACAACAACAAACAAACAAACTATTCGATCCCCCGTGGAGTCACCATTTTGTTTCTAGGAAAACTAGTGTCTTTTTGATCTGCTAGCCCTCTAGAATTGGTAGCTATCCTAGAAAAAAAAACAATCAAAGCACTTTGGGATTTCCTCTATGCATGATAGATAAGAGAGAGGAAAAGGAACCAACTTGAATGTTCCTTGACTCCTTGCTTGATTTCTCTCCCCTTTGATAGAGCTTGCAACTCTTCTCCTACTTATCCCTCTTAAATAATACATGTAGAGGAAAAGTAACAAAACACCATCAAAGCATCTTGATCTATTATATCATAAGCATTACAGAATCAGAAATACAATGAACATACAATGGCATTAACAAATAAACGATTGTATGGAGGAAAACTCAAAGAACTTTATTAAAATAGAAGGGAGAATTACAACCCAGCTGTCTGAACCAACATCATCCTCCCAGCATCAAAGCCCTCTTCACCTCATGAAAAGAAAGATCACCCAACAATACAATGCTCCTTCTCAAAGAAAAACTATCATCACTTCGTTACAAATTACAAAATTCCAACCTCTAGATCTCTTAGATGAGGGATCCATTTATAGATGTCTGCAAGGGTGTAAGTCATCTCTAGGTTTTTGGTTAGTGTTATTCCACTTGTTTTTTTTGGTTCCACTTGGAGATTTCTTGGATCTCTTACTCATCCCTGAGCGAATTCAGAGAGGCAAGTGTCATAAGAGAAGTTTCTAGAAGATTCCATGAGCATCCACTTAGCAAACTGTCTCAAACATTTGTCCATCCTCACTCATCACACCCTACAGAAGGCCCCTTCAGTATTCATCACACCTGGCTAGTGTAGGAGTCAGTATGCATCATACCTTGACAGTGGAGTAGTCAGTATGGTCCTGTTTTGGCCAATTCTGGATGGTTTTTTAGGTGGAACTTTTGGGGAATGATGTAATCAGTTGACCATGATCCTTTAGGGTATGAAACAACACTTTTAGGGGTTAAAGAGCCCTTAGTTTATCGACATATAAGATTGTAGTGGCCAAATATGTCTATAAAAACCCTCCTCCCACATCTACCCAAGTAACTTGCCAACTGGGGTAAACATGCGAAGAGAGGATATTATGATCAGATTTAACCTCCTATGTGACCTTAAGGAAATGGAATCAATGAAAAAACAACATACATATCTTCCACATCAGCTACAGGACCCTAAGAACCATCCCAACACTTCAGGCAGCTAGCCCACAGGTCCCACTAAAGTTTGACACCCCTTGACCTCTTGACACTCTCATACTATAGGCTTCAAGTGTCCAGAAGGCTATGGATGCTCTCATGCTATAGGCATGCCAACATCCAAGGACTATTTTGTTCATCTTTGTGCCAGCGTCCCTGAGATTTAAGCCTCTTTTTCAGGCCAAGAGCCTAGGTCACTGCCGAGAATGGAGTGACATCTCCATAATAGTAAAATAACAGAGAAAAAATGAAGCAAAAGAAAATAGTTGAACAAGCCATTAACTAGAACCCAATTAGCCATGTCAGACATTTTTTCAAACATACCACAAATATGTAATCCACCGATGTAAATCATGGATTTAAGCATAGGGATCTCATTCTTTTTTGAGAATAACTAAGATCCATTGTTACCTCATATCATTTGTTTCATTATCATCTAATAGGTCATAAATACATTGTCCATTAATTTACAAGTAAAAACATGATGAGAGCCATACATAGCCACTGACATAAAACACATATATAAACAACATAATAGCAACAGAAATGCCAATGAAATCATAGCCATATGATCTTGTTGACTGTGCTAGACCTGCCAACATGTCAAGGGGATATCCCCGGTAAGGAGTCCCAATTAGACCTCAGACCATTTGGTGTAGGAGTCCTAGCAGTGGGTCATAAGGTAATGCCTTGACCACGATGTCTCATAGAGGCAAGTAGAATAACTCTGTCAACAACAAGGGTGTGACTGATTGAGTGAGTCAAGGAAGGTGTATGAGAGGTTCCAACACTTCGAAGGGGGAAGGAGGTGAAGGTTAATTCTAGGTTGAAAGGGATCAATCCCAACTTGGCTAGGAACACACAACACAAAGGACATGCATAGCTTCTCGTGGAGTAGTCCACTTGGATGCTGCAGTCACATCATACAAGGTAAGATAACACATAAACCACTCACAAATTGGTCTAAGATGAGTGTGACGATTGTTATGGAAAGGTTCAAGTGAAAGGTTTGTCTGATGTCTGGCAGAGAAGTTGACATGGAAGGTGGCATCATTAATGCCATATGCAACACATTAACAACAAGATTCATATAATTTCATGTGAATTAGTTCATACACAAGTACGTAAGTTAAACAACATATATCATTAAATCAATAAGAGAAATCCAACTATAATAACAACATATGCATGAAAATGTGTTGGCTCTCATTATATAAAGAAGTGTAAGTCATAATCATACAATACATCCATGTAAACCTACTAGACCCAATAGTGGAATGTTATAGCCACATCCACCTGCTCCTCTAAAGAGATGTACTAGCTCCTTGCAATGGAGAAGCCAAGGCACGTTACAATACTTTCCAAGCCTTCTTCACGGTAGTCTTAGTAGAAGATTGGCTAACCAAAAGCCTTTACAATGATTTATGAGGGACTATTTATAGAAAAGGGTTGGGTGACCCTTGACATTCCCCTTTGTGACAATTCACCTACCCTCATGACTCCTCACCTACTCTATGATTGTTACATCCAACTGTTGACACTTGACTTACATTTGACATGACTCAACATTACAATGCACATGTACTCATGTGAGACAACATGGCTTGAGCAAGCTAGTCAGGACATCACTGACACTTGGTCCGCTGTGATGAGGCCAACTCTTTCAAATGCTTCCGATGGTGAAGGTGGTAAGCTGATGCCAAGCTTGGTTGTCTATGATGGTGTGCATGCACCTCATGGTGACATCTTGCTGAAGCAAACTCTTTCCTCCATTGCAACCGGTGCATTGGTTCGGCCCCTTCAACCAACTCATCTGCTAACATGTGCATGGTCTTCTTGGGTATGGTTGAATCAGTAACACATTGATGCATAGTGTTCGTGATGATATTCATGTGTGTGTTGGTGGTCATGCGCATTAACTTACCGAAGTACATGTTCAACCCCAGTTGGAAACGCTTCTTGTCTTCACCTTGGTGAGTGTGTTGAATGGGTTGGATTGCATGTGTGTGCTCAATGGCATGCATGCTGCTGAATCCCTTACATGCGATCAAAAACACTGCTCACCATGTCTGCTCTGTGTCAGCTACTGGGATGGATCCTTAACTTGTATGGGCACAATTTCATCTGTGAGTGCATGTTGCGCTCACTATTGTTCTTGTTCCTGTTGCAACTCTTCTCTGTGCAGCTTCATGATCTTCCTGAGTTGCTACTTCAGCACATGCAACTCCTTCTTTGTTCCATCTTCTACCTTTGTGTGATCTTCATCTCACATCATCACTTCATAGCCGAACTCTCCAAAGTTACTTTCATCATCAATGGATCTGCTTGAGCTTGCCACCTTGTTCCACCTCCGCGTTGTCAACAACCCTCCTCTTGCATTCGTTGCATTTGGTATGATGTCTTCAAATGCTATTCATGATGCTTCTCATTGTGATGCTTCCACTTGATGTCCTTGTCTATGAATATCTTGATGTCTTCATGAGTAGGCAAGCTCATAGACACTTGATCGACTGCATCCCCAAGCGTGCTCTGAACGATGTCCTTGTCTCTACTCTCTTGTAAACCATTGTGCTTGTATTGTTTAGAGGAAGATGAACACCCGCGATGCTTGGAGACAAGGAAACACTCATAGCAAACAATCTGTCAGTTGAAAACCAAAACGAACATGAGAACTGACTTGCAACATAGCTGGGTGAATGATCATGAAGGTTGTACAATTTTGGCTGTGATGTCAGGAGACTGACTGTAAAGACTACTCAAGGCATAATCTAGGCTGTTGGGAGGCTCGCTAACTATTGGAACTATGCAATGCACAGTCTAGTCTAACTGTTGACTGCTGCGAGTGTGCGATACATAATTCTAGCTAGGAAGGGTTGTTGGTATAGGGACATATGTGCTTAATTTCTTGGGCCAAGTAACCAGTGTCCTCTAGAAATGCACAAAAGAGTCATGGAGTCTAGTTTCAGGCAGGATTGCACAATTCTAGAGAGGAAGATGTGCCTTCCTTTTCCTATATTACGCAATGCAACCTTGGTGAAGGCAGAGCCTGGGCCAAGGTTGGCTCAACTCGCTAATGGGCGACTGAAAGTGAGTAAGTCAGTGAATTCATGGCGACACTAAGTGATAGCACAAGTGATTAACAGTGCATGAAAAAAATGAATGAAAGGTTCAGTAAACATATCAACATGCATGTGGGTGAGGCAGTTCGCCAGTTGGGCAAACGTCTATGCAAAACAATTTCATGCATGCGATAGTAGCAAATAGAAATGAAAACTAAGATAGAGCTAGGAAAATTTACTATATATGTAAACGATAGGAATTGTTCAAAGAAATCAAGCAAATAGTACTCCTACAAGTGAAAATACAAAAAGCGACAGAAATGTAGTACAAGGCATGGGAAGTGGGCTTAACCCAAAAACAATTGAGCTGAATGTGTCGACTTCTCCTAGATGTGATGTAGGATGTCAGAGATGCAAGGTTGATGTGAGGAATGAGCTTTGCGGCTTCTAGTTGATGAGTTTTGATAACATCAAGGTTGTGACGTGCATGCCATGAATCTAAGGGAAGCGACACTTGGTGGGAGGTTTTGGAATTGCTCCTTACGTATGACCTCAAACTACTAAACATAGATCTCTGAAACAAGGGATTACTTTGCATGTTGTCTTGGGAGAAGAAGCCCATGCATGTAAGTTTGTTTTACTCGGCCCCGGAGGGAACTAGTCAACTCAGCTACACATGCAATAGACTGCTCGACTTCTGGAGAAAAATGCACATTTCTAGCTAGGAGCTGGGCTGGCTTTCTAAAAGATTTGCACAATTTCTGGGTAGAGCGACTGACTGCTACCCAAATTTGCGCAAATCCTAGGCTGAAAAACCTGCGGCAGGGAAAATTTGCAAAAATCATGCTGGGAGGGTTGGTTGGTAGGATTTCGCAATCCTAGAGCCCAACAGGTTGTCAGAGAGGATTGCATAATTCCTAGAGGGAAGACTGCTTGCCCTCCAGAAATATGAAATTTTCATGGGGAAGCTTCTTAGCCTGCAGTTGGACCAAGTTTACGTGAGCAACCTATGAGGGGAATGGATCAACTATGATTGATAGGTTACCTTTGTGTGAGGAAAACGCTTGAAGCTTGAGTACTAGATGAAGCAAGACAAAGTGTTGTGTAAGGCTAGTAGGGAGGCTCCAAAACAGGCTAACGAAAAGTTTTGAAGGTTGGATGTAGCTGCTATAACACTTTCTGACACACTGGTAGAAATCCAGCTCTTTGAATGGACCTTGTTTGTGAAAAGCTAGTCTAACACCTCCAGAAGTATTTTTCAGCTCTCAACTCATCTTGGATTCACAGTAGTTTGATTGTAAGATGTAGCATATGCTAGACACTTGGTCGATTGACACACATTCCAAGCCAAGGCAATAGAGTTGTTGCAATTGGGGTTGAGGGGTATATAGGTGCCCAAGTAGTATAGTCATCAGAGGCTTAGTTTCATTTATGGTGTTGCCTCACTACCAGCAGGCCTAAACAGTACCCCGGTGGAGTCACATAGGAACAAAAGTATGGCTCCACTGCCAGCAAGCTTGGTAAGGACCCTGATAGACTTACTTGCATCACCTCCCTACATAGGAAGCCTTTCTCTTCTTTTGCCTTATTCATTTTTCATTTTTTTTTTGACTTTTCAATTTTTTCATTTTCACTGTGCATAGAACTTATTCATTTCAAAGTCAGAAGAGGGATCCCAACTTATTGAGAGTAGAAGAGGTTATTCCAGTAGAGAAGTAGTTTATTATATCTCTAACATGCCTATTAAGGTTTTCCCCCTCACCTTACTCAACTTGACTGAGATGACAAGGGTTAACCCAAAAACAACACTAGAGAAGGTGACACTAGTTAGCACGCAAGTGTTGTGTTTATACCAAGGTTCACTTTGAACAGTTTATATTCTCCTGCGACATATCATGGACTAAAAGTAAAAATCTCATCATACAGAGGCAATATGACATATAACCAAGTAGTGATAGTTGTACAAGCCCTCTTGTACTTTACTCGGATCGCTTCAAGAGTCATACATGCTTTCATGCAAAACTAACCTATGAACGAAACAAGCGAACAAACTCACAATCAACAAAGCAAAGCAAGATTCGAAGAAAAAATGAAAGTGAAGCAAATAAACAAACAAGCAATCAAACAAACAAGAAAACAAAACATGCAAGAAAACAACTGAATGAAAACACTACTCCTACTCCTACGCTAATAGTTGATGGGCTTGATCACGTGAAGTGATACTTCCAATGCAACCATTGGCGCATGGGTAGACCCATGTTGGTGAAGGCTTGGTCCGCGAGGAACCTAGCTGTGTGAACCAGCAAGCAAGAAAGATATAACAATGAAGACAACCACACTTCATGATTCGAAGAGCCCACGAGATATATGTGAGTGCATGTGCATGATGGCAGTCTGTAAATTTATCATGGTGTTGTGTGACACTACATACAAATTTGAAGCATAAGCACACTCTTGACTGTGACATGCAAGAAAACAAAAGAAACAAAGATAACTTTCATCGTACATGAGTACTTGCAATGTAAGACTCCTCCAATGCATGAGTAATGGGATTGTGTAGTTCGAGTGGAGGAAGTAAAGTCTGAGTGTTGGATTGATCTTTAGTGCATACAAATGAGTGATGAGAAGGCTTGAGTGTTTGAAAAATTTCCTAATTGGAAGTGAAAACAACCTCAGGACAGCAAGGGCCTAACATAACCATCAGCTTAAGCTGAAGTGCCTTGACGGCCTGTGGGGTTTCCACTTCGTTGACATGTGGATCTTCATAGACAAGTGGCTTAAATAGATTATCAATGAGTGAATCAACATCGTGATCAGATGATGAGGTGAACAGATCACGGCAACCAAGATCAAAAAATTCAGGATGTTGGTCAACATCCTCATGGTTTGATGAATCACACAGAGGGGTAGATGAGGAGGAAGGATGTTCACCCTCTGCGTTTCTAGAAAAAGCAAATGAAAGATCAAGTGGATTTCCAATGAATGATTGGTCCTCTCTATTGTTGGATGAGGGGTTGACATATAGTGTGTCTTGTGAAATATCAACAATGGGTGCATCCATGTATGAAGGCGCACATGCAAAATCATGGGTGGCAGGTTCACCAACGATGTTAGGAAAAAACAAAGGGGGCTTAGATGGAAGGGAGTCATCCTTCACCGAGCATTGATGCTCTATCTCCCACTCATACTCTTCATGAATGATAGTGCATGTTGTTTGTGCAACATTGACTCTATTAGTGGGTTGTTGCTCGTTCACAACAAGTCAAGAGTCTTTAATGGATGAACACAAGACATCATCATCTAGAGGAACACCCAGGTGTGAAGACAGATGTCATAGAAAATAATGGATATGAGGACTTGAGGAACTCACAACCAAATCTGTGAGAAAATTGAGTGAAGTGATGTTGGGAGGGTATGAAGGATGAACAGGTGTGTGAGAATTATCCTCAACATCACTGCGAAGTGGTGGAGTTGCTGAATAAGAGGAAGGCAGACAATCAATTAAGACAATGCTCACTTCCACATGAGATTGCACAACTTCATCAACAAAGAATGTTGAGCGATGCTTGATCTTAGACTTTCTCTTGGGATAGGCAAATTTCTTAAGGCAATACTTGAACCGGTCACAAAGATAAGAAAATTTCATCTGGCTCCTCAGAGCTTGAAATTGCAAGTCATGGAAGCACTTCCAAAAATCAATAATGGATTCATGTGGAGCCCTTCATTGCTGCAACAATTTCTAGTAAAGATGGTCTGGATCAAACTGATAGAATGTGTCTTCAATAAGATCACAAAAGTGCTCAAATGAGTGCACACTGTTAGCCAGTAGCCTAAGCACCCAACAAAATGGAGATTTGTGAAGTGTGTATGCGAGAAGAAAACTAGCCTATTCGTTAGAAAATTCATCTTCCTCATGAATCATGGAAAGCAATTTAAGTAAGTGCTTAGGCCAGACTACTTCACCTTCACCATCATATATGTGAGTGGGAAAGAGATCGAAAAGCTTCCCTGAGATGGAGACATCTTCATGATTCGAAAAACACCATGGGGGGAAGAAGAGTGAAAGACTCCATGAAAGATATGCAAAGGTTCAAAAATAGATGAGAGGACATAGCTTGTCATCAAGCCCTTCTTCTAACACTAGAAATGTTGACGATGTTGGACCCACCAACATGTCAAGGGGATCTCCTAGTAAGAAATCGCAATTCGACCCAGACTGTTCGATGTAGGAGTCCCAAAAATGGGTTGCAAGGTAATGCCTTGACCGTGATGTCACACATAGGCAAGTAGAATAACTCTGTCAGCAGCAAGGATGTGACTGATGTGATGAGTCAAGGAAGGTGTATGAGAGGTTCCACACTTTCAAGGGGGAGGAGGTGAAGGTGAGTTCTAGGTTGAAAGGGATCAATCCCAACTTGGCAAGGAACACACAACACAAAGGACATGCACAACTTCCGGTAAAGTATTCCACTCAGACGTGATAGTCACATCATACAAGGTAAGATAACACATATAACACTCATGGATCAGTCCAAGATGAGTGCGACAATTGTTATGACAAGGTTCAAGTGAAAGGTCTATCTGATGTCCGGTAGAGTAGTCTACATAGACGGTGACAACATTAAAAACATATGCAACACATTAACAAAAAGATTCATATAATTTCATGTGAATCAGTTCATACACAAGTACGTAAGTTAAACAACATACATCATTAAAGCAACCGAAGGAGTCCAACTACAATAACAACATATGCATGAAAATATGCTAGCTCTTATAATATAATTTAGTGTAAGTCACAGTGATACAATACATCCATGTAAACATACTAAACCCAATAGTGGAACGTTATAGCCACATCCATCGGCTCCTCCAAAGAGATGTGCTAACTCTGTGCAGTGGAGAAGCCAAGGTGGGTTACAATACTATTCAAGCCTTCTTCAAGATAGTCTTAGTAGAAGCTTAACTGACCAACAACCTATAAAATGAGTTGTGAGGGAATATTTATAGAAAAGGGTGGGGTGACCCTTGACATTCCGCTTTGTGACAGTTCAACTAGCCTCATGACTCTTCACCTACTCTATGACTGTTGCATCCAACTGTTGACACTTGACTTACACTTGACATCACTCAACATTAAAATGCACATGTACCCATGTGAGATAACATGGCTTGAGAAAGCCATGAAAGACATCACTGACACTTAGTCCACTGTGGTGAGACCAAATCTTTGAAATGCTTCTGATGGTGAAGGTGGTAAGTTGATGCCAAGCTTGGTCATCCATGATGGTATGCATGAACGTCATGGTGACATCTTGCTGAAGCAAACTATTTCCTCCATTGCAACCGGTGCATTGGTTCAGACCCTTCATCCAACTTGTCTACTAACATGCACATGGTCTTCTTGGGTACAAATGAATTAGCGACACATTGATGCATAGTGTCCATGTTGATCTTCAAGTGTGTGCTGGTGGTCACACGCATCAACTTGCCAAAGTACATGTTCAGCCCTAGTTAGAATTTCTTTTTGTCTTCGCCTTGGTGAGTGTGTTGAATGGGTTAGATTGCATGCGACATGCATATTGTTAAATCCCTTACTTGATATCAACAACACTACTCACCACGTCTGCTCTGTGTCATCTGGTGGGATGGATCCTTAACTTGTACAGGCACATTTTCATCTGTGAGTGCATGTTGCACCCATTGTTGTTCCTGTTACAGCTCATTCGTTTATCTGTGCAGCTTCATGTTCTTCCTGAGTTCTTGCTTTAGCACATGCAACTCCTTTACTCCATCTTCCACCTTCACATGATCTTCATGTCGTGCTGTCACTTCATAGCTAGAGTCTCCAAAGTTTCTTTCATCATCAATGGACCTGCTTGAGCTTGCAACCTTATTCCACCTCCATGTTGTCAACAACCCTCCTCTTGCATTCATTGCATTTGGTATGTTGTCTTCAGTTGTTTTTCACGATGCTGCTCATTGTGATATTGTTTCTTGATGTCCTTGTCTAGGAAAAACTTGATGTCTTCCTGATTAGGCAAGATCATAGAAACTTGATTGACTGCATCCCCAAACATGCTTTGAATGGTGTCCTCATCTCTGTTGTCCTAGAAACCACTGTTCCTATACTGTTGAGAGGTAGATGAACACCTGTGATACCTGGAGACATGGAAACACTCATAGCAAGCAATCTGTTAGTCGAAAACCAAAATCAACATGAGAACTAACTTGCAACATACCTGGGTGAATGATCATGAAGGTTGTGTAATTTCAGTCGAGAGATTGGGAGACCGACTACCATTACTGCTCAAGGCACATTCTAGGCTAATGAGAGATTGGCTGATTATTGGAACTGCGCAATGCATAGTCTAGTCTAGCTGTTGATTGATGGGATTGTGCAATGAACAATTCTAGTTGGGAAGGACTATTGGCCTAGGGATAGATTTATGAAATTTCTTGTGCCAAGCAGCCACTGTCCTCCAGAAATGCACAAATCTAGAGAGGAAGGTAAGCCTTCCTTTCCCATATTGTGCAATGCAGCCTTGGTGAAGGCAAAGCGATGGCCAATGTTGGCCCGACTCGCTGACGAGAAATTGAAAGTAAGTAAGCCAGTGAATGCATAGTGACACTAAGTGATAGAAGAAGTGATTGACATTGCATGTAAAACATAAATGAAATATTCAGCAAACAGATCAACAGGCATATGGGTGAGGTAGTTCGTCGGTTGGCTGAATGTCCATGCAAAACAGTTTCATGCATGCAACAACAGTGAGATAGCAACGAAAATTGAAACAAAGCTAGGAAAAGCTAGTATATATGTAAACGGTAGGAAGCGTTCAAAGAAATCAACGAAATAGTACTCCTATAAGAGAAAACACAAAAAAACGATAGAAATGTAGCACAAGGCAAGGGAAGTAGGATTACCCCAAAAACAACTCAGCTGAATGTGCCAAATGCTCCTAGATGTGATGTGGGATGTTAAAGTTGCAAGGTTGATTTGAGGGATGAGATTTTTAGCCTCTAGTTGATAAGTTTTGATAACATCAAGTTTCTGACATGCATGCATGAATATAGGGGAAGTGACACTTGGTGGGAGGTTTCCAAATTTCTCCTTGCATGTGAATTCCAACTGCAAAACATAGATCCTTGAAACAAGGGATGCCTTTGCATGTTGTCTTGGGAGAAGCAACCCATGCATGCAAGTCTATTTTTCTCAGTCCCGAAGGGAATCAGTCAACTCAGCTGCACATGCAAGAGACTGCTCCACTACTGGAGAAACATGTGCATTTTTGGGTGGGAACTGGGATGGCTACCGAGGAGATTTGTGCAATTTCTGGGAAGAGCATCTGATTGCTGCCTAGATTTGTACTAATCCTGGGCTGAATAGCCTGTTTCTAGGAAACGTTGTGCAAATCCTACTGGGAGGGTTGGTTGGCAGGATTGTGCAATCTTGGAGGCTAGCAGGTTGTAAGGGAGGATTGGGAAATTCCTAGAGGGAAGATTGGTTGCCCTCCAAAAATGCGTAATTTTCAATGGGAAGCTACTCAGCCTGCTTTTGGACCAAGTCTGGGTGAGTAGCATATGAGGGGAATGGATCAACTTTGATTGACATGCTACTTTTTTGATAGGAAAAAACTTGAAGCTTGAGTACTTGATGAAGCAAGACAAAATATTTTGTAAGGTTGGTAGGGAGGATCCAGAATAAGATAAGGAAAAATTGTGGAGGTTGGTTGTAGCCACTACAATAGATCCACATATAAACAAATATATATTGATAAAAATACAAGCAGAAGTAACCTTTCATTAATGATGAAAATTCCAAAACCAGGATGGGACTAACACGTTCCAACCAACCATAGAATGACTGAGTCGAATCCCTCTTCAACCATTCACCCATGTGCCATATTCCAAGCATGAATGTGGGACTCAAACCAAAAGAACCAACTAGGGCATCTCAATACTAAACCACCTCACCCTCATCAATAGAAACCAGGCTTTACCATAATATATCTGGATCACTAGGCCAACACAATAAACATGTCGCAACAAGATTTACCATAATCTACACCCAATCACTAGGCCAACACAATAAACATGTCGTAACAAACTTTACCATGATATCCACCTGATCACTAGTCCAAAATAAGCATGGATGCCACTGGATTTATCCACCTACATCGTGAGGAAATTTCCTATCTCCTAGTCTCTTGGGATTTACTGCAATCTAAAGCCAGATCACTAGGCCCTAAACTGAGACCCACTCTCTAGGCTTTACTACATATCCTAAACCTGGAATTACTAGGCCCAATGGAGAGCAAACCACCTCTTGGCTTTATTTTATATCCTTCCATTCACTGGCAAGGATTCCTAGGCCCACCGAGGCAACACAATACTAGCTTTAACACAACCCACAGTCTAGCACAAGGTTCGCTAGGACAATTCCTCTACCGTGATCCACAATCTAGTGCAGGGACCACTAGGCCATGTGCTCTATCATTCAAAGATTCACCTCACTTGGCTTCAAATCCATCTGGAAATATAGTTCAACCAAAACATGAGAACCCCATCACAACATGGCTATTCAGAAATGGTAAGGCTAGGATGAAAACACTATTACACGTGGCAAAATCCATGCCTTAGCAAAAAAAGAACCACATGCAATACGATGCGTGCCAAATCTAGCAAGGAAAATCCACATGCAAATCAGTGCCTACAAAGAATCATGTTGTATCTACTTGATATTGCTTTTCCCTACTTGATCATTGCTTCCTCTTGCTTTCTTTGCCTTTCTTGATTCAATGACAAAATGCTCCAAGAAAATTCTAAGTGTCCAAGAGTGAGAGAGAATAATGAGAGAGCTCCAAAACTAAACTGACAAAAGGTTACCAACTAATCCTCATAAGACTTTTTATTAATGAGGCCTCTATTCTATTCATTTCCCATTATTTTCCTTCATTTTCCTCCTCACTTACAACCTATGACCTTTCACCTCCTTTTTCTCCTAATTTCTATTATCCTCATAAAAAAAAGTGCCAAAAATGTCATTCTTCATTTCCAAAGGCTCAACCATCACCTTTACCAATTTCCTTAGCCATAGTAAACTGATGAACACCCACACTAGGATGTCTTGCCCAACATTGAACTTCGAGTAAGTGTCCCATCTACCATGGCTATTATTTTTGCCTTTATTAACTTTTATTACATGGAATTTTCACCAAGGCTATTATAGAACCCTCATCTTTGGGGGACACCATCCTCGATATTCAACCACACCTATACCTCATCAAAACCACTGCAACACAAACATACTTCCCATGGAGCTTTATAACATAGCTCGATGCAATATTTACAATGATCATCATGCTGAAAAGAAAACCATCATGAAAACATAACAACATGACACCCATACCACTTATTGGATCTTTATAAGATAACTCATTGTGGGATTTACATCCATATACATATGCATGTATACCAAAAAATCATCAAACATGTACTAAAACACATACCAAAGAAATATACCAAAACACCATACCATGACTATTTTTCCTCAACCAACAATCAAAGAAGGATACATAACTTTCATCTCATCTGCCATCTTCCATGTAGCTTTACCAGGCCCAAAATTCTTCCACTAGACTTTAACTTGATCGATTTCTTAGTTTCAGAGCATGATCACCTTTTTCTCCAATATACATTGAGGCTTTAGTTGGAATTCTCCATCTGGTTCCACTTGCAATACAAACCGATCAATCACATGATCAACATATTTAACATACTTCTTAAGTAATGACACATGGAAAACATCATGGAATTTCACTGTCGAAGGCAGTGAAAATTGATATGATACTAGCCCAATCCTCTCAAAAATATTGAAGGGTCCACAAAACTGTTGTGCCAACTTGGCACATGATCCAATCTATAAGGGTCTCCTCTTTGGTTTGATGTGCAAGTAAAGCTATTCCCAAACCTAGAACTCCTTAAACAACCTGTTTTGATCTTCATAACTCTTCTTCCTATCTTGTGCTACCTTTATATTCTTCTTGATTACCTATATTTCATGTTCCATGTCTGCCAACATGTATGGTCCAATCAACACCTTGTTAACTGGATCAATCCAATTGATATGAGTATTGCAACTTAGTCGATACAATGCCTCAAATGGGCTCATCTTCAAATATTCCTGATACCCATTTTTGTATGCAAACTCAATAAAGTGAAGATACTCCTCCCACTTCCGCTGATGATGCATCACATACATCCCAAAAATGTCCTCCAATATCCTATTGACCCTCTCTATTTGCAGATGATAAGTTGTACTTAAGGCCAACTCTGTGCCCAAACCTACAAGCAACTCCTTCAAAAAATTGGAAGTGAACTTTGCATCCTTTTCTAACAAAATATTCTTTGGAATACTAATGAATACCTATGCTACATCACTAGCTAAGAATGTAGACTTCACTAGAATGAAGTGCACAACCTTTTTAAACTTGTCCACATCAAGCATGATGGAATCATGATGTCTCACTATCCTTGGAAAAAATATGATGAAGTCCGTGGAATTGACTTCCCATTTCCACTCTGGAATCATAGTCAGTTGTAGCAGTCCACTAGGATGCTTAACTCTACTTTCACACGTTAACAATCGAAACACCTAGCCATAAAATATGCTACATCCTTCTTCAGATTCTTCCAACATTAAAATATCTTCACTATAGTCAATATATTCCAATACATTGGGTGACCTTAATATGGTTTTGCATGAAACTCTCTCAATATCACCTTCTTGAGCTCACTACTTTCTGGCACATATATCCTATCTCTGAATCTGACTAATTCGTCTGTCATAAGACAATAGTCCATATCGCGTGCACTTGCACCTATACCTATAACTATACAACTACATGTAATTGTACATGTAACTATACTTGTACTATCACCTATACCTATACATGTACTACCACCTGTACCTATACCTTTACCACCACCTATACCTATACCTGTATTATCTCTTGTAAATGTACCAGTACTCTGCTGCAACATGTGCACAATCTCCATATACCTAATGGTGCACCCCAGTATTGCAGCAATAATACTACAACTCCTGGGACTCCCTTCTTTAATTTTATCAACTTGGTAGTTCGTAACAAACTTGGAAGCGACGATGCTGTATGCACAAGTACTAGCTCTTGCCGAAGCTATCACTTGGTCAGCTAGCACAAGTCCACTAGGGGCTTAAGCCAACTTCTATGAGCTCTGAGAATAAGCTTTTTAACTGATGGATGAAACCTAACTCAAAGGAAGCTAATCTACTTGTGGAAAGAAACTAAAAAGCTGAAAGAAAGCGCAAACCCTAGCAAACCCTAATTTTATAGCTAGCCCTACTAAAGAGAAAAAGAGGATGCAAGCTATTGAAAGAGATGCCATTGACTTCTAGGAAGGTAAAATGCATGTGTCTAAGTTATCACTATTTGAAGAAAACATATTTTTGTATTTTTGAATAAGTTGTCAGAATTATCATGCATGTGCTTTCACCGTTTTTTACTGTGCAGAGGTGGATTGGCGAAAGGAAATTCTTGCAGGAGGTTGGGAAGGTAAGAGGAGGTCCTAAGAGGTCTCTAGCACCCTTACTAAGAGTTTCATAGAGATTGGCCTTCAAGAAACCGCTTTCGTGAGCTTCTACAGGAAGTCTGCAGGGGTTCTACATGATGTTTTGGGATTTCTACAGGATGTTCTGTAATTTTCTACAGGATGTTCAGAAATGGGATTTTGGAGGATGGATGGAGGGAGAAAGATGAAGGAGTAGGTATGGAGGTAGGATAAGGGTTGGAGGT
>APFE030888446.1:0-38198 GCA_000404065.3 Pinus taeda | reverse complement strand
TGCATGTGCTTTCACTGTTTTTGACTGTGCAGAGGTGGATCGATGAGAGAAAATGCTTGCAGGAGGTTGGGAAGGTTTAGAGAGGGCCTAAGGGGTCCCTAGCACCCTTCTAGAGAGTTTCACAAAGTTTGGCGATCAAGAGACCACATTCGTGAGCTTCTAGAAGAAGTCTGTAGGGTTTCTATAGGATGTTTTGGAATTTCTACAGGATGTCTGTGATTTTCTACAGGATGTTAAGAAATGGGATTTTGGAGAATGGATGGAGGGAAAAAGGTGGAGGAATGAGTATGGAGGTGAGATAGGGGTGTGATGAGGTTCAGGACTTGGTGGATGGAGTTGAAGAGTAGCGCGGATGGTTAGATTTTTTCAAGGAGGGATGAAATGATGTTGCACAAAAAGATGAGAATCATGGCAAAGTAAGCGAATGAGGAAAATGTAAGGTAAGGGTTCTAAGTGGAGGATGGAGCAGGTGGATTTGATGGAGTATGGGTAGATAAAGAAGGGTAACAGGTGCTCTACAAGTTGTTTTTCAAACTGGACAACTAAACACTTGGAAAATCAAATACCTAGTTACGTTAGTCTATTCTGACCTAGATAACAGCGAAGGAAATGAACAAAAGTCTCTTTGCAGTGAAATCATATGAAGTAACTATGCAACTGAGCAATCATGAACCTAAGCATGCAACCACAACTGATATCAACTTTGGTAAATGAAAATCTAACACTAATAATTGCATGGTGGAGCAAAGACAATGTTTTTGGTGGCAGCAAGGTCACCTTTGTGCCAACTCACGATCCCACTGAGGGAGAGGTGAGATCAGAGGTGCTTGATGGAATTTTTCTGAATATATTCTCTGTTATTAACCTATCAAATCAATCTGAACATAAAAAGCTTTTTTAATCATCAAACACAATCTAAATAACAAAACAAAATTTAAATCTAAATAGCAGATTTTATTCTAAGAATGCAGCGAAAACACATAAAGGTAAACAAAGGAGGTATTGGGCAGTTGAGATGGGCCCAACCCCAAGAGCTACAACCTCCTAAGAGAGATTAGAGCTGGTGCAAAGCTGGATTCATGTTTATTTCTCAAAAGAATAGTTACATTCCAAAATTGTCCACAAGGAAAACTTGAAAATGTGCTTAAATGCAGAGCTAAACTATTGCCTAAAAAATGACTAAAAACCGAACTACAAACTAGCTAACTTCTGCCTACAAAGTGACTAACTGAAATGGGGCCCTAAGCCCTCTTATATATACAAATTAAGGACCCCAACATCCCTCATAAACTTTAGGGACTCGACTGCCAAAACTTGTAGTTAACAACAACTTTACTAGCCCTTGCTCGGCTACCGTTGTGATAATTGATTTGGTGGCCCTCGAACTCTGAGCTGATGGTGGAGAATTCGAGGTAAGGGCCCATAAATGAAGGGGACACCTTCCTACAAATCCTCTCCACGAATTTGGTTGCCAAGTGCTCATTTAACCCTTTGATTTTGTCTCCAAATTGACCAAAAAGACTGCATAAAGCACACATTAGACTTGTTGGCATAATGATAACCCAATTCACTCTATTAGCATAAATATAATAAAAAACATGCAATAAACTAATGAGAATGGTGGATTAAGTTGAATTAGGAGGTTGAATGAGCCCATATAATTATCCATTTTTGGGGCTCATCACCGGACATCCTAATGACCCCCCTCCAAGATCCTATCCTGTAAATATGTCCCATAGGATTTCATGGATGCTAAGTGGTTTTCCTGTACCCATCTGCTAAGAGCATCTATGACCCTAATCTTCTTTCCTTTGATGTAACTGATCTTGAAGTCAAATTCACTAATCATGGCCAACATCTAGCTTGTCGAGCATTCAAATTCGACTGGTGAAACAAATACGTCAACTTAATGTGATCACTCATCAATACAAACCTCCTGCCCAAGAGATAGTGCCTCCACATCTTCAATGCATGTATGAGTGCTTCTTACTCCAAATCATGCGTCGGGTAGTTTTTTTCATGCTTGTTTATTATTTTTTACTCATAGCATACCACTTGTCCATCATGTATGAGGACTCCACGAAGTCCTCAATTGCAAGAATTGGTTCATACTACAAACTCTTTCTCTAGATATGCAATCTATAGCACTGGTGCATGTGTCAACAACTACTTAAGCCACTTGAAACTAGCCTCACACTCCTCTATCCATTCAAACTTCTTACCTTTCCTCTGTAATGATGTAATAGGATAAGCAACCTATGAGAATTTCTTGATGAACCTCCTATAATAACCTGCCAACCCCATGAAATATCTCACCTTATCTATATTATTAGGAGCTACTCACTCCATGATAGCCCTTATATTTTCTGAATATACTTTAATGCCCTCCTTGGAAACAACATGTCCCAAGTAGTGTAACTCAACCTAAAAGAAACTACAGTTGCTAAGCTTAGCATACAATTGATGCTCTCTCAAAAACATCAACATTGCTACTAAATGCTTGACATGCTCTTCCTCATTCTTAGAATATACCAGTATGTCATCAATGAACAAAATATCAAACTTCTCCAGATGCAACACACTATTCATCAACCACATAAATGTAGCTGGAGCATTTTTCAAACCGAATGGAACTACAACAAACTCATCATTCCCATACCTCATCTAGAAAGTTGTCTTGTAAATGTCCTCCTCTTTGATGCATACCTCATGGTATCCTGACCTCAAGTTGATCTTAGAGAATACTATTGCTCCCTTCAGTTGATTCAAAAAATCATCAATCCTCAGTAACAATTACTTGTTCTTAACGGTCACTTTGTTCAATTTCCTGTAGTCAATGCATAATCTGAGAGTACCATCTTTCTTCTTCATAAACAATACTGGTGCGCCCCAAGGTGATACACTTGATCTAACATATCCTTTGTCCAACATTTTCTTCAATTGTAATTTCAACTCAACCAACTCAGGTGTGCTTATCCTGTAAGGTTCTTTTGATACTGGAGATGTCCCTAGCACTAAATCAATAGAAAAGTCTGCCTCCCTATAAGGTGGAAACTTTGAAATATCCTCAAGAAATAAATCCTTGAACTACTGTAGAATTGGGTACCTACTAAAATCATATGCATCCTCAACTTCCTTACCTTTGTCGCTAGAAATGTTTACTACAAATAACATACACCCTTTCCTGTGACTACACTTTGGTTGCATAGCTTTCACCATCCTAACTGACGTGGCTTTCTTCTTTCCATGTAAGACTCTTGGTTCCCCATTTTCATCAACACACTCAATGGCTTTGTCATAAAAATATACCTTGGTTCTATGAGGATACAACCATTCCATGCCAAACAACATATTGTATGATCCCAAATATAATACATTCAAATGTGTTGTGGTAGGCATACCATTCAAATCAAATGAATTAGCTCTTACCCAATGATGAACTCGCTTCTTTATAGCTGTAGCTAATTGAACTAAGAAAAATTATGCATGCAATTCCTTACTCATATAAAACTTATCCACCAATTCAGGACTAACATAACTATAATTAGATCTAGGGTCAATCAATATAGAAGTAACTTGATTACTAATCTTATCATCCATCTCAATGATAGATGTCTGATGATTTGCCTAATTTTTATCTAATGTTGCATAAATACAAGGAATGCTCTGACCAACATCTCCAGGAACCTGTGTCTCCTGCACACTATATATCTAAGGCCTACCACCCTGATTCTGTGGATAGTCTCTTTGAAGGTTCTCCTTAACCCATGTCCAACACTCCAACCGACCAGTACCATCACCTCTATGCTTCTGTTGTGATCCATGTCCCCGTCTAACTTCATTGAACCTCTTTTGTGGTGCCACATTTTCTTTCTCATCAGCATTCTAAGGCCTTGTCCTTTCTAGCTACCATTTCCCTTTACCTTTGACTTTCCATTTCCACCCTTGCTGAGATTCATTCTTATGCTTTAACTGGTCATAGGAATGCTTCAATTGCCCACTAACTTCCTCAAGTGACTAAGGCTCATCATACTCAATTTGATCTCTAAATGCTCATGGAAATCCACTAAAAAATTGTTGAACTTTATCCTTCTCATATTTAAGATACGGTAAATACCTCAATAGCTCCAGAAATTTGGTTGTGTACTCTTCATTTGTCATTGATCCCATCTTTAGATCATAGAATTCTTTGGAATTACTATCGTAGTACCTTTATGACAAGTGTTGCTTTATAAAAACCCTCTTGAACTCATCCAAACTCAAATCATTTGTCTTGATGTCTCTGACCCATTTCACATCTTCCCACCAAATGTCTGCTTTACCTTTCAATCTAAAGATCGCTACTATGACCTTCATGTTATCTATGTAATTATGCATCTCAAAGAATTTTTTCATCCCAATTATCCAAGCCTTTGCATCTTCCGATTTCTTCACATATCCATCAAAATTAGGTGGATTTTATTTCTTAAATTCATAAGGAAAGTATCCCCTATCACTCCTCTTATAAGGATGATAATGATGACAATCATGATGCCTGTCAGAACTTGAATTAGAATAGTACCTGTATCCATCACCTCTCTTATTCAGAGTATCCAACAACCTGCCCTCTCAGTGTCATCTCTATCTGAAATGTGGCCACCATGAGACCTACTACCATATGCCCCATTAGTTACGTCCTCTTGTCCATGGCTAATCTGAAGTGGCCCTTGTCACTGCAATTTTGACAAACTCTAAAGAAGTATATCATTTACCTTTACTTGTTTCTCTTGTTCTTGTATGATTCTGTCATTGTCTTCCTTACAACTCCTTATTTCTTCCTTCAAGCTTCTGAATGTGTCTACAAATCAGAAGAGTTCCCAACACCACATTGCTCATCTGACTCATAAGGAGAGTCCTTATAGTCTACCATATTTCTAGCCATTTGATCTTTCTCTTGCCAGGCATACTATGTCAGTGGAACCAAATCACAATAAACCAACATACCTTCGCATAGGTCGGGGATCATGTCTCATTTGCAAGATCATCAAATAAGCATGATACGTGTATACCATAATCATAACAACATATATACATATACAAATAAGTGCATCAACACATAAGCATCATTCTAGCTAGATTCCAGTCATCAATGCATGACCATATGAATTACACATATCACAACCTCATGCATGACAACAACCATTGTGCCACTATACACATGGCTACATGAAAACATCAACATGCATAAGAAATGCATAATCAACCACACACATGCATGAACACATATAATCAAGCATAAGTGAAAAATACTTGAAACCAATCTTACAAAAATGATACATGCAACAAAGCATACAATAATGTAACCAAGAATATAAGAATATAACCAAGTATACAAAATGATACATGTAAGCGACATATAACAACATGTAACCAATCATACACTCTTGATGATGCATCCCACAACAACAACCTCAAATTCAACATGGCGACATCACTACAACCATGATCAACACCATGCAATGAAACAAGCACATGGAATGCAAGAATAAGAGACACAGGCAACCGACATGCATGGATGACCAACACACACAACCCATCTAGTGTGAGGGGTGATCCATGCTCTGATACCACTCTGTAACACCCTCCTCCCACATCTACCCAAGTAACCAGCAAACCAGGGTAAACATGCGATGAGAGGCTACTATGATCAGATTCAAACTCCTATGTGACTTTAAGGAAATGGAATCAATAGAAACACAAAATACAAACCTTCCACATCAACTACAGGAACCCTATGAACCATCCTAACACTTCAGGCAGCTAGGCCCTGGGTCCGACTGAATTTTGAGGCCACTTGTCCTCTGGATGCTCTAATGCTATAGGTTTTCCAACGTCCAAGAGGCTCTGGATGCTCTCATGCTATAGGCATGCCAACATCCAGGGCCTATTTTGTCTAGTTTTGTGCTAGGGTCCCTGGGATTTAAGCCAATTTTTCAAGCCCAGAGCCTAGGTCAGTGCATAGAATGGAGTGATATCTCCAGAAGAGTAAAATAGTAAGGAAACAATGATGCAAAATAAAATAGTTGAACAAGCCCTTAACCAGACCGCTACTAGCCATGACAGACATTTTTTCAAACATATCACAAATATGTAACCTGTAGATGTAAATCACATATTTAAGCATAGGGGTCTCATAGTTATTTGATAATTTCTAAGAACCATTGTTCCCTCATATCATTTGTTGCATTATCATCTATTAGGTCATAGATACATTTTCCATTCATTTACAATTAAAAACATGATGAGAGCCATATATATCCATTGTCATAAAACGCATATATAAGCAACATAATAGTAGCATAAATTCCAATGAAATCACATCCATATGATCCACATATAAACCAATATATATTCATAAAAATACAAGGAGAAATAGCGTTTAAAAAATGATGAAAATTCCAAACCCAGGATGGGACTACCATGTTCCACCTGATCATAGAATGGCTGAGCCAAATATTCTTCATCCATTCACCCTCATGCCATATTCTAATCATGAATGTGGGACTCAAACAAAAAGAACTAACCAGGGCATCCTGAGGCTAAACCACCTCACCCTCATTAATAGAAATTAGGCTTTACCATAATCCATCCTAGATTGCTAGGCCAACATAATAAACATGTCATAACAAGATTTACCATGATCTCCACCTGGTCACTAGGCCAAACAAGCATGGATTCCACCGGACTTCTCCACTTACACCATAAGGAATTTTCATGTCTCCTAGTCTCTCAGGTTTTACCACAATCAAAGCCCAGACCACTAGGCCCTAAATTGAGACCCACTCTCTAGGCTTTATTGTATATCCCAAACCTAAGATTACTAGGCCTAAGAGAGAGTGAACCACCTCTTGGATTTACTGTATATCTCACCATTCACTGACAAGTATTACTAGGCCCACTGAGGAAACACAATCCTAGCTTTACCGCAACCTACAGTCGGGTTCAACAGTCACTAGGCCAGTGGCTTTACTATGATCAACAATCTAGTTGAGGGACCACTAGGCCATGTGATTTATAATTTGGAGATCCACCTCACTTAACTTCGAATCCGTCTGAAAATCCATCTCAACCAAAGCATGAGAAGCCGATCACACCATGGCTATCTAGAAATGGCAAGGCTAGGCTAAAAACATTGTTACACATGGAAAATATCATGCCATACCAACAAAAGAACCACATGCAATACTTTGCATGGCAAATGTAGAAAGGAAATACACATGAAAATCGATACTTGCAAATAATCTTGTTGTAGTTGCTTGATCCTACCTTTCCCTGCTTGATATTTGCTTCCTCTTGCCTTCTTTTCCTTTCTTGAACTAATGCTAAAATTCCCCAAGAAAATTCTAAGTGTCCAAAAGTGAAAGAGAGAGATAACTATAGGAGAGCTCCAAAAATGAATTGAAAAAAGGTTACCAAATGATCCTCAAAATCCTTTTTATAAAGAGGCTTCTATTTTCTTCATTTTCTATTATTTTACTTCATTTTTCTCCTCACATGCAACTTGTGACCTTTCACCTCCCTTTTCTCTTAATTTCCATTATCTTAAATAAATGTGCCAAAAATTCCATTTTTCCTTTCCCAAGCCCTAGCCATTGCCTTTTCCAATTTCCTTAGCTATAGTAAACTGATGAACACCAACACTTGGATGTCTTGTCCAACATTTAGCTTGGAATAAGTGTCCCATCAACTGTGGCTACTATTTTTTCCTTTAATAACTTTTATTACATGGAATTTTCATTAGGGTTGTTACAATAACACAACATTAGATATAATACAATGTCCCAAAGTATATGTTCAAAAGAATATAGAAGACATTCTCATAAAATTGATACATATTCATATTCAATAATGATAATTGTATCCAGATTCAAATGGAAATCATCATAGCTATAATTTAGATATATAGAAGATCATATTCAGAACATAGGCATAAAAAGAAAACTTGTTGAACAAAATCATAACTGTAATACCGAAAATTATTTCGTTGTACATTAAAAGGTTATGCAGGAAGTGTCAGAGAAGGGACTATATCGAGTCAAATTTTCTTCCTATTAGTACAATTGTTTTTTTTGTTTGATATATGCAAACCAATTGGATATACTAGATTCAAAGGAGATAGGGCAAGTTTTGGAGTTGCAAGATTTTTTTGTTTTTATTTTTTGTTTTTGTTTCAATTTTCTGGAAACATAATTAATTAATTAATATCCATATTCATAGTTAAACTGAGATTTGATTGTATGGAATACGAGAGTGCAAAGGAAATACAACGAAATATTTCTCTGGACTTCCATATTTTGAAGAATGAAATTTATTCAATTGTAAAGACATGGTGCTAGTATTATATTCTTCAGAGATGTATGCCGAAGATCCAAAACTATTGTCAAATGTTAATTTTTGTTTTAATAAAGGACACAACATTAGATATAATATAAAGACTCAAAGCATATTTTTGAAAACTTATAGAAAACATTATCATAAAATTGATATAGACTAAATTGTATCCAAATCCAAATGCCAATCACTATACCCATAATTTAGATATAGATGAGATCATATTCAAAACATAGTCATAATAAACAAAATTGTTGAATTGAGTCAGAACTGTAGCACCGAGTATTGAAAATCTTGATACAAAATCATAAAATTAAATGTGTTTTCTCTAATGGGAACTATTATTGGGCTCCCATGACACATAATACGAAAAATGCATCTGCTAAAAAGTAAGAAATGTATACATTACTAAGTAAGGAAATGTTTTAGTGGCTACAACCACCCTCCAAAATTTTTCCTTAGCCTCGTTTTGGAGCCTCCCTTCCAACCTTCACAACAGTTTCACTTGCTTCTTCAAGTTCACAAACTTCTGTGTCTTTCTTGGACAAAGGCAACTTGTCGGTCATAGCTTGATCCATTCCCGTCATAGGCTATTCACCCAAACTTGGTCCAGCTACAGGCTGAGTAGCTTGCCCTTGAAAATTGCGCATTTCTAGAGGGAAACCAACCTTCTCTTCAAAAATAATGCAATTCTCTCTGGCAGCCTTCTGGGCTCTAGGATCACACAATCCTTCATGCCAACACTCCCAGTAGGATTTGCAAAAATTTCCCCGACAAGGTTGCTCAACTGATAACTTGCACAAATCTAGGCAGCAGTCAACTGCTCTACCTAGAAATTGCACAAATCTCCTAGGCAGCTAGCCCAGCTCCAACCCAAAAATGCGCATTTTTCTCTAGCAGTCAAGCAGTCTCTTTCATGCTGCTGAGTTGACCGGTTCCATCTAGGAATAAGTAAAACAAACTTGCATGCATGGGTTTCTTATCCCAAGGCAGTTTGCTAAGGCATCCCTTGTTTCAGGGATCTATGTTTACCAGTCAAGGGTTACATGTAAAGAGAAATTCCAAGACCTTCCACCAAGTGTCGCTTCCCCTCGATTCATAGCATGCGTGTCACAACCTCGATGATCGGATGCTGTAGAGATCATTCCTCACATCAACCTTGCATCTCTGACATCCCACATCACATTTAGGATCAATTGACAAGTTCATTTCAGTTGTTTAGGAGTAAGCTCGCTTCCCATGCCTTGTGCACATTTCTATAACTTTTTTTGTTTTCTCTTGTTGGGGTACTATTTGCTTGATTTCTTTGAATGATTGCTATCATTTCCATATATACTAGCTTGTCCTAGTTTTGTTTTAGCTTTCATTGATATCTCATTGTCGCATGTATGAAACTATTTTGCATGGATGTTTGCCCAACTGCTGAACTCCTTCACCCACATGCATGTTGATCTTTTTGTTGAATCTTTCATTGATGTTTTTCATGCACTGTCAATCACTTCTGCTATCACTTAGTTTCACCATGCATTTTTTTGTCTTACTTGCTTTAAGTTGCCCATTGGCGAGTCAGGCGAACGTTGCCCTGGACTATGCCTTCACCAAGGCTTCATTGCACAATCTGGGGAAGGAAGGTTGACCTTCCTCTCTAAATTTGTGCATTTATCCCAAGCATTGGCCTCCAGGATTATTTTGTGCATTTATCTAGGATAGTGGCTGCTTGGCCCAGTAAATTGTGCAAATCTGTACCTAGGCCAACAGTCCTTCCCAGTTGGAATTACACATTGTGTAATCCCAGCAGTTAGTAGCTAGACTGGACTGTGCATTACATAGTTCCAAAAGTCAGCTAGTCTCCCAATAGCACAGACTGTGCCTTGTCCAGTCTTGGTAGTCAGTCTCCCAACCTCCCGACAGAAATTGTGCAACCTTCATGATCATGCACCCAGGTATGTTGCAAGTCTGTTCTCATATTTATTTTGGTTTTCGACTGATAGATTGTTGGACATGAGTGTTGTGATGTCTCCAGGTATCCCAAGTGTTCATCTACTTCTTAGCAGTATAGGTACAATGATTTGCAGGAGGGTAGAGATGAAGACACCATTCAGATCACACTTAAGGATGTATTTGATCAAGTGTCAATGGACATGCCTACTCACGAAGACATCAAGTTGTTCATAAACAAGGACATAAAGATACGATAAAAACAACATGATAGCAAGAAACATCATGAATAACAGCTAAAGATAGCATACCAAATTCAATGAATGCAAGAGGAGGGTTGTTGACAACACGGAGGTGGAACAAGATTGCAAGCTCAAGCAGATCCATTGATATTGAAAGCAACTTTGGAGAATTCGACTATGAATTGATGCCGTGACATTAATATCACGTGAAGGCAAAAGATGGAACAAAGAAGGAGTTGCATGTGTTGAAGTAGCAACTTAGGAAGAACATGAAGCTACAGAGACACACAAATTTGCAAGATGAATAGGAATAGCAGTGGGCGCAACATGCACTCACGAATGAAACTACACCTGTAAAAGTTAAGGATCCATCCCAGCAGCTCACACAAAGTAGACATGGTGAGTAGTGTTATTGATCATATGCAAGGGATTCAACAACATGCATGTCATGAGCACACACATGGAATCGAACCCATTCAACACATTCAGCAAGGCAAAGACAAGAAACAAGTCCAACTGGGGCTAAACATGTACTTTGACAAGTTGATGTGCATGACCACCAACATACACTAGAAGCTCAACATGGACACTATGCATCAGTGTGTTGTCGGTTCAACCATTCCCAAGAATACCATGCACATGTTAGAATATGAGCTGGATGGAGGGGCCGAACCAATTCACTGGTTGCAATGGAGACAAGGGTTCGCTTCAGCAAGATGTCACCATGAGGTGCATGCACACCATCACGGACGACCAAGCTTGGCATTAGCTCATCACCTTCACCATCACAAGCATGTCAAAGAGTTAGTATCATGTAGTGGACCGAGTGTCAGTGATGTCTTGCATGGCTTACTCAAGCTATGTTGTCTCATATGAGTACATGTGCATTGTAAAGTTGAGTCATGTCAAGTGTAAGTCAAGTGTCAATAGTTGGACATAACAGTCATAGAGTAGGTGAAGAGTCATGAGGGTAGTTGAACTGTCACAAAGGGGAATGTCAAGGGTTACCCCATCCTTTGCTATATATAGTCCCTCATAACTCATTGTAGCAGCTTTTTGGTAATCCAATCTTCTACTAAGACTATCTTGAGGAAGGCTTCGACAATATTGTAACGTGCCTTGGCTTCTCCACTACACCAAGCTAGGACATCTCTTTAGAGGAGCAAGCGGATGGATGTATTGTATGATTGGAACTTATAATTTTATATAATAAGGGCCAACACATTTTCATGCATATTATGTTATTGTAGGTGGACTATTCGGTTGCCTTAATGATATATTTTGTTTAACTTACATATTTGTGTATGAACTGATTTTTATGAAATTGTATGAATCTTGTCATTAATGTGTTATATATGTTGTTAACATTGTCACCATCCATGTCAACTACTCTGCCTTACATCAGAAAGACCTTTCAAATGAACCTTCCTTTAACAACCATTGCACTCATCTTGGATTGATCCATGAGTGTTGTACGTGTTATCCTACCTTGTATGATGTGACTACCACATCTAAGTGGACTGCTGCACTAGAATCTATGCATGTCCTTTTGTGTTGTGTGTTCCTAGCCGAGTTGGGAATGATCCCTTTCAACCTAGAACTCACCTTCACCTTCTTCTCCCTTCGAAGTGTTAGAACATCTCATACACCTTCCTTGACTCACTGCATCAGTCACACCCTTGCTACTGATAGAGTCATCTTACTTGCCTCTGTGCGACATCGCGGTCAAGGCATTACCTTACGACTCACTTCTGGGACTCCTACACCAAATAGTCTAAGGTCTAATTGGGACTTTATACTGGGGATATCCCCTTGACATGTTGGTGGGTCCAACAGCGTCAACATTTCCAGTGCCAAAAGGAGGGCTTGATGACAAGATGTGTCCTCTCATCCAGTTTTGAACCTTTGCATATCTTTCATGGAGTCTTGCACTCTTGTTCCCCTGAGGTGTTTTCGAATCGTAAAGATGTCTCCATCACAGGGAATCTTTTCGATCTCTTGTCCACTCACATGTATGATGGTGAAGGTGAAGTGGCCTAGCCTGAGCACTTATATAACTTTATTTCCATGATTCATGAGGAAGATGAGTTTTCTGATGAGCAAGTCAGTTTGCTGCTTGTATACACACTTCACAAATCTCCATTTCATTGAGTGCTTAGCCTACCAGCTGACAACATGCACTCTTTCGAGCACTTATGTTATCTTATTGAAGACACGTTCTATCATTTTGACCCAGACCATCTTAACCAGAAACTGTTACAACAATGGAGGGCTCCACATGAATCAGTTATTGGTTTTTGGTAGTGCTTCCGTGACTTGCAGTTTCAATCTCTGAGGAGCCAGATGAAATTTTCTTGTCTATGGGACTGCTTTGATTATTACCTTAAGAAATCTACCCGTCCCAAGAGAAAGATTAAGATCAAGTCTCACTCAAAATTCTTTGTTGATGGAGCCACACAATCTCACGTGGAAGTGGAAACTGTCTTAATTTACTGTCCACCTTCTTCTTATTAAATAATTCCACCAATACCTAATGATGTTGAGGATCATGCTCACACTCCTGTTCATCCTTTCCACCCTCCCAACATCACTTCACTCAATTTTCGCCCAAATTTGGTTTTGAGTCCTTCGAGTCCTCATATACATGTTTTTCTACGACCTCCATACTTGCACCTGGGTGTTCCTCTGGATGATGTTGTCTTGTGTTCGTTCATTCCAGACTCTTCACTTGTTGTGAATGAGGAACAACCCAGCATCAACACTCGGTGAAGTATGTCTCCATTCCATCCAAGCCCCCTTCGTTCTTTCCTAACATCATTGGTTAACCTGCCATCCATGATTTCACATGTATGTCTTCATCCACGAATGCACCCATTGTTGATCTTTCACCGGACACATCGTATGTTAGCCCATCATCCAACAATGGAGAGGACTAATCATTCATTTGAAATCTACTTGATATTTCATTTTCTTTTTATGGAAGCGCAGAGGGTGGACATCCTTCCTCCTCATCTAGCCCTCTGTGTGAATCATCAAACCATGATGATGTCAACCAACATTTTGAATTTTCCAATCTTGGTTGTCGTGATCTCTTCACCTCATCATCCAATCATGATGTTGATTCACTCATTGTTAGTCTATCTAAACCACTGGTCTACAAAGAACCATCTATCAATGAAGTCGAAACCCCACAGACCGTCAAGATACTTCAGCGCGAGCTGATGGTTATGTTAGACCCTCACTGTCTTGAGGTTGGTTTCGCTTCCGATCAAGAAATTGTGGAGAAACTCAAGGCTCCTCATCACTCATCTGTATACACTCAAAATCAATCTAACACTCAGATTATACTTCCTCCACTCGAACTACATGATCCCATTTCTCATGCATTGGAGGAGTCTTACATTGCAAGCACTCATGAGTGACACAAGTTATATTTGTTTCTTTTGTTTTCTTGCATGTAATAGTTAAGAGTGTGCTTATGCTTGAAAGTTGCATGTAGTGTCACACAACACCATGATAAGTCCACAGACTACCCATCATGCACATGCACTCACCTATTTCATGTGGGCACTTTGAATCATGAAGTGTGGTTGTCTTGATTGTTATATATTTCTTACTTGTCGGTTCACACAACTGGGTTGCTCACAGACCAAGCCTTCACCAACATGGGTCTACCAATGCGCCATTGGCTACATTCGAAGTATTACTTCGTGTGATTAGGCCCATCAACCGTTAGTGTAGGAGTAGGAGTAGTTATTTTCTTTTAGTTGTTTTCTTGCATGCTTGTCTACTTACGTGCTATGTTTTCTTGTACGCTTCCATGCATGTTTGTTTACTTGCTTTGCTTTCATTTTTGCTTCTACTCTTTCTTTTCTTTGTTGATTGTTAGTTCATTTGCTTGTTTCGTTCATAGGTTAGTTTTTCATGAAACCATGTATGACTCTTGAAGTGAGATAGGTAAAGTACAAGAGGGCTTGTATAGCTATCACTACTTGGTTATCGTTCATCTTGCCTCTGTATGATGAGCTTGTTAATTTTAGTCCATGATACATTGAAGGAAAACACATATTGCTCGAAGTGAACCTTGGTGTAAACAAAATTCTTGTGCGCTAACTAGTGTCACCTTCTCTAGTCAATTGGTTTTGGGTTAACCCTTGTAAGCTCAGTCAAGTAGAGTAAGGCAAGGGGAAAACCTAACAGGCATGTCAGAGATACAATAAACTACTTCTTTGGTAGAACAACCTCTTATGCTCTCAAAAAGTCAGGATCCCTCTTCCACCTCTGAAATGAATAAGTGCTATGCACAGTGAAAAATGAAAAAAAATGAAAGTAAAAAATTCAAATGAAAAATGAATAAGGAAAAAGAAGAGAAATGCTTACTTTGTAGGGAGGTGATCCAAGTAACTTCGCCGAGGTACTAACCAGGCTCGCTAGCAGTGAAGCCATGCTTTTGTTCCTATGTGACTCCATTGGGGTACTGTCCAGGCCTGCTAGTAGTGGAGCAACACCAAAGATGAAACTAAGACTTTGATGACTATACTGCTTGTGCACCGATATACCCCTCAACACCAATGGAAACAACCATGTTGCCTTGGATTGGAATGTGTGTCAATCGACCAAGGGTTTGGTAGATGCTACATCTTATATCAAGTTAGCGTGAAACTAAGATGAGCTGAAAACTGAAATAATACTTCCAGAGGTGTTAGACTTACTTTTCATGAACAAGGTACATTCATAGAGCTGGAGTTCTACTAGTGTGTTGCCAAGTGTTGTAGTAGATACAACTACCCTCCAAAATTTTTCCTTAGCCTCATTTCGGAGCCTCCCTTCCAAGCTTCACAACATCTTTCCTTGCTTCGTCAAGTTGACAAGCTTCATTGTCTTTCTTGCACAAAGGTAGTTTGTTAGTCATAGCTTGATCCGTTCCCCTCATAGGCTATTCAACTAGACTTGGTCCATCTATAGGATGACTAGCTTCCCCTTGAAAATTGCTCATTTTTGGAGGGAAACCAACCTTCCCTGCAGAAGTTGCACAAACCTCTCTGGAAGCCTGCTGGGCTCCAGGATTGTGCAATCCTTCTTGCCAACACTCCCAGAATGATTTCTGTAAATTTCCCCAGCAAGGCCGCTCAGCCCAGAATTTGTGAAAATCTTGGTAGCAGTAAGCCACCTTGCCCAGAAATTGCACAAATCTCTTAGGCAGCTAGCCCATCTCCCAGCCAAAAATGCACATTTTTCTCCAACAGTCGAGCAATCTCTTGCATGTATAGCTGAGTTGACTGGTTCCCTCCCAGACTAAGAAAAATAGACTTGCATGCATGAGCTACTTCTTCAAAGGCATCATGCAAAGGAATCCCTTGTTTTAGATATCTATGTTTAGTAGTTTGAGGTTACATGCAAGGAGCAATTCCAAAACCTCCCACCAAGTGTTGCTTCCCCTAGATTCATGGCATGTGCGTCACAACCTTGATGACTAGACTTTACAAAGCTCATTCGTCACATCAACCTTGTATTTCTGACATCCCACATCACATCTAGGAGCAGTTGACACATTCAACTCAACTATTTTGGGGTAAGCCCACTTCCCATGCCTTGTGCTTCATTTTTGTCGCTTTTTATGTTTCCACTTGTGGGAGTACTATTTTCTTGATTTATTTGAATGTCTGCTATCGTTTACATATATACCTGCTTGTCCTAGATTTGTTTCATTTTACGTTGCTATCTCATTGCTGCCGTATGCATGAAACTATTTTGCACGGATGTTCACCCAACCAGCGAACTGCCTTACCCACATGCACGTTGATCTATTTGTTGATTCTTTCGTTCATGTTTTACATGCACTGTCAATCACTTCTACTATCACTTAATGTTTCCATGCATTTACTGTCTTAATTTCCTTCAGTTTCCCGTCGTTGAGTCGGGACAACCTTGTCCCAGACTCTGCCTTCACCAAGGCTGAATTGTGCAATATGGGGAAGGAATTATCACCTTCCTCTCTAGATTTGCATATTCATACCTAGCACTAGCGTCCAAGACTTATTTGTGCATTTATGGATGATTGTGGCTACTTGGCCTAAGAAATTGTGCAAATTTGTCCCTAGGCTAGCAGTCCTTCTAGGCTGGAATCCTAGCAGTCAGCAACTAGACTGGACTACACATTGCATAGTTCCAACAATTAGCTAGTCTCCCAATAGCCCAGATTGTGCCTTGAGTAGTCTTGGTAGTCAGTCTCCCAACCTCCCGGCTGAAATTGCGCAACCTTCATGACCATGCACCCACGTATGCTGCAAGTCAGTTCTCATGTTCATTTTGGTTTTCGACTGACAGATTGCTTGCCATGAGTGTTTCCATGTCTCTAGGTATCCCAGGTGTTCATCTACTTCTTAGCAGTACAAGTACAATGGGTTCTAGGAGGGCAGAGATGAAGACATCGTTCAGAGTGCACTTGGGGATGCAATCGATCAAGTGTCCATGGGCTTGCCTACCCATGAAGAAATCAAGTTGTTCATAGACAAGGACATCAAGATACGATAGCAACAACATCACAATGAGCAACATCATGAACAAGAACTAAGGAAAACACACCAAATGTAATGAATTCAAGAGGAGGGTTGTTGACAACATGGAGGTGGAACAAGGTTGCAAGCTCAAGTAGGTCCATTGATGATGAAAAAAAGTTTGGAGACTCTGGCTATGAAGCGATGGAGCGACATGAAGATTGCGTGAAGGAAAAATATTGAACCAAGGAGGAGTTGCATGTGGTAAAGAAACAACTCAGGAAGAAAATGAAGCTGCACAAATAGACGAATGAGTTGCAATAGGAACAAGAACATCAGTGGGCACAACATGCACTTACAGATTAAGCTGCATCCGTACAAGTTAAGGATCCATCCCAACAACTGACATCGAGTAGACATGGTGAGCAGTGTTGTTGATTGCATGCAAGGGAGTCAACAACATGCATGTCATGAGCACACACATGCAATCCAACCCATTCAACACATTCACCAAGGCGAGGACAAGAAGCAAGTCCAAATGGGGCTAAACATGCACTTCGACCAGTTGATGTGCATGACCACCAACACACACTTGAAGATCAGCAAAAACACTATGCATTAGTGTGTTGTCGGTTCAACCATACCCAAGAAGGCCATGCGCATGTTAGTAGACGAGTTTGATGAAGGGGCCGAACCAATGCACTGGTTGCAATGGAGGCAAGAGTTCGCTTCAGCCAGATGTCACCATGAGGTGCATGCACACCATCATAGATGAGCAAGCTTGGCATCATCTCATCACCTTCACCATCACAAGCATGTCAAAGAGTTAGTCTCATGTAGTGAACTAGGTGTCCGTGATGTCTTTCATGCCTTACTCAATCCATGTTGTCTTATATGAGTACATGTGCATTGCAAAGTGACGTCATGTCAAGTGTAAGTCAAGTGTCAATAGTTGGACGTAACAGTCGTAGAGTAGGTGAAGAGTCATGAGGGTAGTTGAATTGTCACAAAGGGGAATGTCAAGGGTCACCCCACCCTTTGCTATAAATAGTCCCTCATAACTCATTATAGAGGCTTTTGGTTAGCCAAGCTTCTACTAAGACTATCTTGAAGAAGGCATGGACATTATTGTAACAAGCCTTGGCTTCTCCACTACATGGAGCTAGTACATCTCTTTGGAGGAGTCGGCAGATGTGGCTGTAACGTTTTACTAATGGGGCAAGTAGGTTTACATGGATGTATTGTACGATTGGAACTTACAGTTTTATATAATAAGAGCCAACACATTTTCATGCATATGTTGTTATTGTAGTTGGAGTATTCTTATTGCCTTAATGATATATGTTGTTTAACTTACGTATTTGTTTATGAATTGATTTGTATGCAATTATATGAATCTTGTTGTTAATGTGTTGTATATGTTGTTAATTTTTTCACCATGCTTGTTGACTACTCTACCTTACATCAGACAGACATTTCACATGAACTTTGTTGTAACAATCATTGCACTTATATAGAACTAATCCATGAGTGTTATATGTGTTATTTTACCTTGTATGATGTGATTTCCACATCCGAGTGGATTGCTCTCATGGAAGTTGTGCATGTCCTTTGTCAATTTCAAATCATTTTATTACATAAGGTATGAAAAGGGTTGAACCAAATTTGATTCATGAATAATCTAACACACGATTTTGAAGATCATGGTGCAAAGCTAACTATCATAATGTGTTCCAATTGGCTATGTACACATTTTCCCATGCTTTCTGACAAAAGAATTTGCCAACTAATGATAAATTAGGAATTAATAATTTATTCTAATAATTATATTTTCAATGTGTTCGTATATTTCTATGAAATCAAAGACTTTTGGGACACACTTCACATTTGTCACTTTGTTTCTTCAAATCTTAACGCTATTCTTCTCATCCATTGTCAGGTTCACATCCTATCTATTCACACTCGATTACATATAAGCCCCCATTGATAGAAGAAAGTGAGTTAATCATATGAGTGAAAATAATTATTTTTGTTTAACGATAGATTTCTCGACATGCTAAACACTCTCAATAAATAGGAATCGGAAATACCAAAGTGGATGTTTACGGGAAGTAGTGGAAATAAATCTTGAAAGTTGAAAATTATTTCTTTCTTTTATTTGGCTAATCGCTATTTCTTTAATATGATCAATATACATGTACTAAGTAGCATAAATTTATGAACTAAAATAAATATGAATTCACAGTCATCACGACCAATGTTATACAAATTGTCACAACACATATGTGGAAAAACATGATCGTCTAGCTCTAACATAAAATGATTTCATGATTTTATTAATGTTCTATATGTGGCATCACTTATTGTTCTTGAAATTTACTTTGACAAATACTCAATGCAAGGTAAACAATGGATTGATTACGCATTGACTAGCTGAAAAAATGCCAAAACAAATTACATTTAATTTTTTAATGTTGAGTGGAGAGTGCTCTACACATTATTGATTTGTTTATAAATGCTAATCATTACACAATGGGAGACTTCTAATATTAGACTAACTTAGGCAAGGGTTTGTGAAACTTCTTGTGCATTCATGGGCTTTTGCTGCACATTATTAGTCTCTTATTAAGGGCTTTCTCCCCTCACCTTCCCCATTTTCTTATTTTCACTATTTCCCCTTCTCTCCTCTAGGTTTGGTTTATTAGCTTTCACTAGCTGGACAACCCTGATGGTTGCACCGACCCAGGATGGATCTTTGGTTGCTGATATCATGACCTCCAAATCCCTAATCACTATAGCACCAAAGTTACAGAAGAAAGGCCCATGTTGTTTTATTAAAAACATAGATGAGATACCAAAGATTTAGATTAGTTCCCCTCAATCTCACTCCCATGCCTTGCAACTCGCATATCGGGGCCTTAGTGGGTAGTTCATGGGCCTCTAGCCCTCTCCGTGCTTAGTTCCATCTTAGACATAAAAGAACTAGAAGCCTGTCATTAAAGGAGAGGTCATTTCAACGTTCTATGGTAAGGGCTTCTACAACTTCTACTTTGAAAATAGATTGGATATAGATTTAGTATTCAATAGTGGCCCTTATTTTATGGGAACCCAAGGGCTTTATTTGGATGGGTGGAGTCCCAGCTTCAACCTAGAAAGTGATGTTCCTTATTTAGTCTTGGTATGGGTGAATCTTCCCTACCTCCCCTTCTACTTCTAGAATGATGGAATATTTCGACCTATTGGAACTCTATAGGAAAGTATATAGATTGTATTAAGCCAAAGGATGGTCTATTTTCCTGTGCAATTATTTGTGTGTAAGTCAGCTTAGAAAAAGGACTCCCATATATAGTCAATCTTTGTATGGATAGTTGGGAACATGTGTAGGAAGTGAACTATGACCAGGTACCATTCAAATGTAAACTATGTCATGAATATGAGCACTTTGCCAAACTATTCCCGAAGCATAAGGGCACATCGTAAAATAAACAAGGAGAAGCAAATGAGCAATGGTAGCAAGTAAAAATAAAAAAGGAGAACTCAAAGAAGAATAATGGGCCAATAAAAAATACAATGTCTCCCTCATAGAAGGCTCCAAGCCAAAGCATGCCTACCCCTCCCATGGGGGCCTCCATTTTGGAGGGTGGAGATGGAAAATAAGAAAATAGTTATGCATATTTGGCATATATTCAAGAGGATGGACGCCCTTCCCCATCCCTAAAATCTCTAAACCTCAGTGGCCTTGAAGTTTTTATGCTTTCCTCGACCTTGAAAAAGAAAAAAGAAATTTCTACAAGTCCAAAATCATCTAGTAACACAGAAGACACCATATAAGAAGAGGAAGAAAGAGAAGGGTTCTTATCCTCAAAGGAAAGAACAAAACCAATAATACCAATGAGGCCAGTAGACGAGAAATTAGAAGGTGTAATAATTAAAGATATGGACAGAAATATAAGAAGATCAAGAGAGAAAAAGAAAAAAAAGTATGGCTCGAAAAAACGGAAAAATACAAATAGTTGGGATTTCAACACACCATCCCACATTAGTTAGATGACTTGGGAGACAAAGCACGAAAAAAATGAAGTATAGTAGGTCCTCTGAAAGGGAAACCCTCCATAAAGAGTAAATAATGCAGATTATCTCCTAGAATTGTAGGGTTCTAGGAACTGGAAAAATAATAATGGAAGTGAAATCACTAATACAAAAGGAAAGGCCAGTAGTCACCCTCCTCTAGGAGACGAAGTTTGGAGAGATAGAAATCTCCTCCATTCACTCCAAAGTTTTTGGGAATATAAATATGGTAGCGGAAATCTATAGAGGTGTTTCAGTAGGTCTCTGTACAACGTGGAATCCAACAAATTTAGGACTGGTAAGCTCTATAAAAACCACCCACTGGATTGCAACTACCTTTAAAATTTTAGAGTTGCAGTAGAACTGCACTATAGTCAATGTATATATGCTTGTTCACTTTAGGGAGAAACAAAGTGCTGGATATCCTTGACAAAGTTGAAAAACACTAATTATGGATGTAATTGTATACTAGGAGGTGACTTCAATACCTCTATGGGTCAAAACGAGAAATGGGGAGGCTCCATTGTCAGGGATGCCTCTCAAGAGAATATGGAGGGTTTAATTCTCAAACTCAATATTTTCAATTTCAAACCTCCTAAATTCATTTGTACATGGAACAATAAATTCTCTGTCCTGGTCCATATCACTGCTTGTCTTGATCGTTTCCTCGCTTCTAATAGGCTGGTTATTTTGAGATATTTGCTGCCCAGATTTCCCACCATTTTTCAAACATTCTCAATATGATATCTTCATGAAAAAGTTAAGGTATTGATCTTAGATTAGTTCTTTGAAAAATATGTTGGTTCGTACAACCTTTCATCTTCTTCGCTATTTTAGTTTGTCGTAATGATCTGTAGGGGTTGGGTCATTGCAACATATTGTCCTAAAAGGTGGAGATTGTGCACCAAAAAGGAAATTAATCCACATGTTACAACACTATTAAAAATGGTATGAAAGTAGTGAATTATGCTAATAAGAAATTTAGATTGGGAGAGATGTAATTAAATTTTATTATTTAATTAAAGATTTCCAATTAAAATAATAATAAATCTACATTATATATTATATATATGATTGGAACGCTTTACAAATGGTCACTTCTCTTTTGATCCCCTTTCGGTCTTTGGGTACTCAATACTTCATTAGAATTATATAGTTGAGCTTGCTACTTGTTGGTGCGTTGGGGTTAAACAAGCTTGATGTGTGGTTTTTTTTTTTTTTTTTTTTTTTTTTTTTTTTTTATTTATATTTTTTATTATTTTTTTTAATCTCGAGTTGGATGTGTATGAAAAAAGGAAATTTGATAGCTTGGCAAAAGTGGTAGCTTGACAAAAGTGGTAGAAAAAACATTAATCTCACCTACCATGACAAACATGGCCACTAAAACTTGCAACATTGTTTGTAGGAAGTGAAAATTATGTTTCTTTTGTCCAAACATGTATGCTAGTATATTACAGTTTAATGAATATGTTTTATTATTATCATACAGGGTTTCATACTTTAACAAAACATTCACCAAGACTTCACAATATTTTATTATTCAGTGAAATATTTCCAAGATCTTACAAGATTTTATAATTTAGTGAAAGATTCGCCAGTCTTTACAAGATAATAATCTAGTGAGAGATTCACCAAAATATATATATATATATTAATATATTTATATATTATTATATTAGTAGAATTTAACTAAATATATGCCTCGCAATTTTCCTATGTATCATGGGGATTTGCGCATTTATTTTACATATAAATTTAAGGTGGTTCTTAAAATTTTCCTTTCTTCAAAGTAAATCTAGATAAGTTCCTCGGAGCCTCTTGAGGATCCACAAATGAAAACAAAAGTCATATATATCCTTGCAATATTTCACCTAAGAAATAAAAAAAGATAGAAGAAATTATGGGATTCAAAACTATCCAGGATTGGAAGGATTTCAACTACTTAGGAGTTCTAATATTCCTAAGAAGAGTGGCCCCCTATTCTTGGAAACTGGTTCTCGAGAAAATCAAACCCAAATTTGTGAATTGGGGAGGAATCTAGCTAAATAATGTGGGAAGAACTATCCTAGTGAAATGACTGCTATCATCCATTCCTCTGTACCAATTCCTAGCTCTTCAGGCTCCTAAATATGTATTGCATCATCTTGGAATATATATTAGGAAATTTCTATTGGAAGGAGGAAAGAAAGATAATAAAAAAACCAACCTGGTTAACTCGAAAACTATTAGAGCACCAAAACAACATGGGGGGCTTGGTATCTAAGACTCTTCCATGGTAAAATTTTCCATGGGGGGCAAGCTCTATTGGATTCTGAAGACGAATTCAATTATTGGTATGTGCAAGTAATGAGAGAAAAGTACTTCCATCACAAAACAATAGGGAAGATGTTAGGTCCCTCTAACACTAGCATATTCCCTTATTATTATTTTCATTGTAGCCCCTTATTGTTATTTTTTATGCCCCTGTTGTCCCCATAATGTTATTATTGCACCCCATAGAAGCCCACTATTGTTATTATTGTGCCCTTACATTATTATTGTTATGTTGGCTCTAATTATATTGTGACCCCTTAGGCTCCTATATATGGAAAGGAGGTCTTGTCATTTGTATCGTTGAAGAATTTTTCATTTGTGTAATGTAAAGGAGGTTTTTCCCCTCAAAGAGGCTACATTTTAAGTCATTGATCTATCTCTTTCTTATATTTTGTGAGTTGGTTGAATAACAATTGGTATAAGAGCTTTGGATTTCAGGGTATCCTTGCTTCAAACAGGTAATCGTGGAATTTTCACTATAGTGTTTTTTCTACAAAGTGTCAGATGCTAAAATTAACACCCATTTGATTTTAAATCGTTATTAAACTCATGACCAAATCTCAGATCTTCTCTCACTATATTTTCAAAGATATGAACTAAGTAAGTTAGGGTGTTTGTAAGATCCCAAATTCAATCTCAAACATGTCACCTTCGGAAAATCGTCATAAATTTCTCTCTGGGCATCAGATTCAAATCTTGTGAAACATGACAGAATGAGAATGGTATTTATTTTGTTTGGTATCATTTTTAGAGCCGAAGCTCAAAACAGTGACACGTGGCATGTCGTACAAGTTCACTCTACTAAACTAGTCTATAATTAGGTCATCGCGAGAGATTAGGCATAACCATTTCTTGGAGAATCCAATCACCATCAAACTTGTGGGGTTGGAAATATGCCTCATAGTGCTATCGTAGGAAGTAATTTAAGAATTTGGAGATACTAAATTGCAGAGTTACAAGTGTTTCAAGATTGAGCTCATACAAAGAGGAAAAAGCGGTCTGTAATTTTTTTTAAAATTTACATAAGTTTTGTTTGAGAAAGAAGTTTGAATTGATTAAAAGGGAATTGTGAAGTATAATTATCATTCATTGATGACTCAAGGAAAGAAAATGGAAACACCTAGTAAGCAACTTGAAATATTTACAATGACACATGAAGAAGAGGAAGAAATGCAACACAATATATCAAAATTACGAGACCAAGTGCAAGAAATTTCTCTCTCACAAAAAGTAACTGAAGCCAAAATGGATGGTTTATACAATGAAATGGAAGCTTAGATTGATGGCATAGAAGAAAAACTTAAAGGAGACATGGAATATTTGAAGATAGATTTAACAAAGTTGCTACACGAAGTTCTTACTAATGGCAAAATAGTAAAGGAAACTATTAAGGAGAAAAAAAGAAATGTTAGTCAAGATTTCATAGACTCTAACATTGGATTGAAGACCCACCATGTTCCAAAGATCGATATGAGGAATTTTGATGGCAAGGACCCCACCACATGGATATTACAGATTGAAAATTTTTTGATCTCCATAATGTGCAAAACACACAAAAGGTACACATTGCAACTTTATATTTGGAGCCCAAACAATTTGTATGGTATCGATGGATTTTCTCTCCTAAACAAATCGTCACTCGGGAAATTTTTACAGAAGAAATGATAGCACATTATGAGGATACAAAAAGAAACACTTTTTTTAGCTAATCGATAAATCTCAAACAAAAGGGTTCAATGGTGGAACACATTGAGAACTTAAAAAAACTAAATATAAGGGTAAACGATGTTCCAAAGGAGCATAGGATTGATGTGTTCATAGGGACTTTAAATGATAACATCAAACATGAGGTTTGAATTTGGGAGCTTGATTCATTAGAGAAGGCATTCAGGTTGGCAAGAAAAAATGAAAGAAAAATTATGGCAACAAGGAAGCCTACAACTCACAACTATAAAGATGGAAGTGTTGTTTCCCCTAGATTTCCACAATCTACAAGGTTGACACCATAACAATTAGAAGAAAAAGGTGCAAAATGGATTTGTTATACTTGTGATAGAAAATACACTAAAGGTCATAAGTGTGCTGAGAAGAAATTATTTTACATAGATTGTGAAGAGGAGGAAGAAAAGGAACAAGAAACATCAAAAGAAGAGGATACACACCAGGAACAAACCCCGGAGAAAGAAGAAATGAACCCGGCCATATCTTGTAATGCATTGGCCAAAATTACCACTCCTCAAAATATCAAGATAGAAGGACACATCAATAAGAAAAAGGTAATAGTGTTGATTGATTCGGGTAGTACCCATAATTTTATTCATTGTAAGATAGCCAAGGAATTGAATTGCTTTCCTATATCCAGCACCAGAGTGTCAAAGTGATGGCTGCAAAAGCAGGAACATAAATTGATCTAGAAAGTGTCATAATATCAAGCTATCCATGGGAGAATATGTTTTGAATATTCCAATGTTTTCCATTCCAATGGATGGTGATGATTTTGTACTATAAATCCAATAGCTACAATATTTGGGTACGATAGCTTTTAATTTTCAAAAACTTTTCTTGAATTTTTTTTGAAAGGAAAGGAAGTTGAATTAAGGGGTATCATTGGAAAACTGGAAAGATAATCAACTATAATGGCATGACAAATATTATAAAGAAAGAATAACAAGGAATAATTGCAAAACTATGTTTGCTAGAGGTTTCCACATCGAAATCATCTATTTCTCCAGATCTCCAAAAAATATTGGACAATCATTCCAAGGTATTTAAGACTCCCAAAGGCCTCCCACCTATTCATGATCATGATCATGATCATGCTATTCATTTGATTCCAAGAAGTGTTCCTCCAAAAGTCAAGCCTTACATATATCCCTATGCTCAAAAGAGTGAAACTGAACGTATGGTTGGAGAAATTTTGGAGGCTGGTAAAATTCAACCTAGTCAAAGTTCTTTCTCTGCTCCTGTAGTATTGGTGCACAAGAAGGATGTATCATGGCACATGTGTCCAAAATATAGGGAACTCAAAAAGCTCACTATTAAAGATAAATTTCCCATTCCTATCATTGATGAATTATTTTATGAATTGCATGGAGAAATTTACTTCACCAAGTTGGACCTTCATTCAGGATACCATCAAATCATAATGAAGATTGAATACATTCCGAAAACAACATTTAGAACTCATGAGGGCCATTATGAATTTTTGGTCATGCATTTTGGCCTTACCAATGCACCTTCTACATTTCAAGGTTTGATGAATTCCATTTTCAAACCCTTCCTTAGAAAATTTGTGGTACTATTTTTTGATGATATAATAATCCACAGCAAGTCTTGGAAGGATCATGTTCAAAATGTTGAGAGAGTGCTCAAACTATTGGAGGAGAAAAAATTATACGAAAAGACCTACAAATGTTTCTTTGGACTATAAGAGGTGGAATATTTGGGTCATAAGGTGTTAAGGTAGACCCTAGAAAAAGTAAAGTCGGTAGAGTTTCTACTGCATTTATGGAAGCAATTCAAAAGCTACATGGAAACCCATAGATTATTGTAAGTGACAAAGATCCTATTTTCACTCGAAATTTTTGGACATAATTATTTTCTTGTCTAGGTACTCAGTTAGATCATAGGTCATCTTATCATCCTCAATATTATGGGAAAACTGAGATAGTGAACAAATGTTTGGAAGGATATCTTCATTGCTTCATATCTGATAACAAGACATAATGGGTCAAATGGTTACATCTGGCTCAATGGTGGTATAACAATTCCTTCCATAGTACAGCAAAAATGACCCCATTTATGGAGATTTATGGATATCATCCACCATCCATCACATCATATTTAAGAGAAAAATATAAGGTTCAAGTAGTGGAAGATCACATTAAGCATCAACAAAATGTTCCGCAACTCTTAAAGGATAACCTCACTTTGGCACAAAATAGAATTAAACAAAGGTAGATCAATATTGTAGCGAAATAAGTTTTGATGTATGTGATTAGGTATTTCTATGAGTACAACCATAGAAACCAATGTTCCTCAAGCAAGCTAAGAAGGATAATAAATTATCACCAAAGTATTATGGTCCATACAAGGTGTTGCAAAAGATTGGTACTACGGCATACCAATTGGAACTTCCTACATCTTCCCAAGTGCACTCAGTTTTCCATGTTTCATGCTTAAAGAAGGTTATATGTGACAAGCTCCAACTTCAAACAATATTGGAAAAACTGAGGAAGGAAAAATCATATTGGAACCTGAAGTAGTCACAGAAACAAGAACTCGACAGCTGTGAAATCGATCAATTTCAGAATATCTCATCAAGTAGAAGAACTTACCCACTGAAGATTCCACATGGGAGGATGAAAATTTTGTATAGAAGCATCCAGAGCTACTCAAGAGTTGAGGACAATACTTGTTTTAAGGAGAGGGGCATGTTAAGTCCCTATAATACTAGTGTGTTCCCTTATTATTATTTTCATTATAGCCCCTTGTTGTTATTGTTGTGCCCATGTTGTCCCCATACTGTTATTATTATGCCCCATAAAAGCCCACTATTGTTATTGTTGTACCCTTACATTATTATTGTTATGTCAGCTATGATTATATTGTGACAACTTAGAATCTTATATATAGAAGGGAGGTCTTGTCATTTGTATCATTTAAGAATTTCTCGTTTGTGTAATGTAAGGGGGGTTTCCCCCTTGAAGAGGCTACGTTTTAAGTCGTTGATCTATCTCTTTATTTTATTTTCTGACTTGATTTCATAACATAAGAGTATGTGGAAACATCATAGGGTTCTCCTATTTGGAAACTAATGCAATCATCTTTGGATCTCATTTTGAATAATCTTTGTAAAATTTTGGGTAAGGGTGATTTGATCAACATTTGGTCGGAATCTGTTAGGCCCCTATACTACTAGTGTAACCCCTTATTTTTATTAGTACAACCCCCTTATTATATTGATGTACCCATGTAGTGCCCATATTGTCACTAATGTGCCCCATAGAATCCCACTATTGTTATTATTGTGCCCTTACATTATTATTGTTATGTCGGCTCTGATTACATTATGACCCCTTAGACTCCTATATATAGAAAGGAGGTATTTTCATTTCTATCATCCAAGAATTGTTCATTTATGTAATGTAAAGGAGGTTGCCCCCTCGAAGAGGCTGAATTCTAAGGTGTTGATCTATCTTTTCTATCTTTTCTTGAGCTGGTTTCTATCTTGATCTATCTTGCAAACTCCTCTGAATGAGGCAAGGAATGAAAAGAGAGATAGGGAAGTAGCCACCCCTGCTAGTGGACCCTCAGAGCAGCCTAGGACAAAAAGGCAAAGACTGAGTCCTCTTTCAGAGGAGGAATTTGCTGAAGAGACTATAGATAGTTAGAAGGAAGAAAGAGTATATATACAACAAACATTTCCAGCAGGAGGAGCATCCACTAGCTCAAAAAGACAAGAGCTAAAAAGACAACAAAGTGCAGAGGTATCATCTTTCAGGCCACTAGGGAAAGATGCCTCAGTTATCAAGAGAACATTTACAAAAATAAAAGCCAAGAATGATCCATTGAGGCTTCAAGTTTATAATCAATATTTGAAAATGTCCCGCACAAATCAACAAAGATTGATGTCATCCTATGACATCAAAGAAGGAAAAATGATAATGAGCTATTTCAAACAAAAGGTGCAATAGCCTAAATCAGCAGCAGATTATCTCAGAACAAATTTAAAGGTCATGGTGAAGGATATTCATCTTATGTATTAGATTGAATTGCATAAACAAACTAGAGAAATGATTTATTCAACCTTAACTGGTAAGGCAATGATGGCCCATAGGTTGCAAAATTCTTTGGATAACACAACTGCCCAACTACACTTAGAGAAAGCCTCCTCTCAAGCTAAACATAAGAGAATAAAGTCTTTAGAAGAAATAATTATTGGATTGGTACATGATCCCAAAGATGCGAAGGGTGTAGAAGCATTAATAATAAAAAAAAAAGATGAAGATATTGCTGCCTTGAGGAAGCGGCTAAAGCTGCCTCCTTCAAGGCATCCACAGACTGCTAAGATCATAAAGAAAAAATATGAAGAAGAGTTGATGGATTTACTCTTAAAACTCAATGAACGACTGAATGAGACTGAGAAAGAACTAGAAAAAGCATTGAAGGACAAGCAGCGAGAGTCGACCTCTCAACCTCCCAATGTGATACCAGTAGTCTCAACAGCAGTCCTTTCTACACTTGGGATAGCACTAGCTCCAAACATCCCAGCATCCACAACAGAAGTGGTCACAGGTAATACAACAGTAGGAATAACAGGACTAGCACAGGAGAGCAGTGCCAATTTGAGCACAAAGGAACTAATAAAGTCAATGGAGGACATGAAACTACAAGTTTCAGAGTTAAAAAAGATGAAATAACAGTATGCCAATTTAGAGCAAATGTATGATCACTCAAAGATAAATGTTGCAGAAAAAACAAGAGAGATTAAAGGATTGGAAAACAAAGTGAAATCAGTAGAAAATGATCTTACTTTTGACAAGCCTCTGAGATAAATTAGGAAAATTCTTTGGGCCAACATCACTCAATCAATAAATGATGTTTGGCCATTTATCCAAATAATTTTTTAGCAGATTGATCTAATAAAGGCAGCCTAAGAAGAAGTTCAAACAACAAGAACATAATTAGGAAGAATGCCCGAGGAAGCCAACATACTCATAAATTTTTTAAATACTAAGAATAAGGACCATCTTGAAGAACTTGGCAATAAAGATAGAATAGAGACCCTTTTAGAAGTCAAAAGGGTACTAACCAAAAGAACTTTGATGCAAAATTTAGAAAGAAGATGCCATGACATGCAGGCAGAGGTTAATGCTTTTATGGAGAAATTGGCCATTTTGCAGAGTAAAGGACTACCTAGTCCTTTAGTGGTTAATGATAAATTAATCAGGCACATAGACTATATGGATAAGTTGAATCAATATGCAGGCAGTCAAGCAAGTTCATCAAACAAGTGTATCAGTCATAAAGGAACTCCCTATTGGCAGAGTTCTTTATGATAGCCTAGAGAACCTATTCTATGTCAAGCATGAACTAAAGCACTTGTTCCCAATTCAGTCTAGAGTCTTTAGGTATATAAAAACAGATGAAACCCTCTAAAAGCTCTAGAAATCCAGAATACCACAGCCAAAATGGTGGGAAGATATGCTTGAAATTTTGTAATTTATCCTTGGTAAAAGGTAAATTTTTATTTTTACTACAGTCAATGAGGGTAAAGGGGATGAACAAAGATCAACAGGTAAAGTGTATCAGTAGGAGGATAAAAACAAAGCAGACAGCACATAATTACACCAGGGACAATAAGGAGCCAAATCATAGGGCCTAACTCCAGCACATTCTCAAGAATAGGGACAATAAACCATTCAATTGTCTTATCTATCATCTACGAGGTCTTCTGGCCCTATTTTCTTGCAAAAAGTGATTAGTCATCTCAGATTATATCTCACTTTGTTATGAGATATTTTGTTGTAAATATTTTTGTATAAATACACCCTCATTCGAAGTATTAAGGGTGGATTCTTAGACATTGTTGTAAAACTTATTATTTTAGAATAAAAGTGTTGTTGGACAAATTTTTCATGGCTGGCTGGATGAAGGATTGATGTAAAGGACTTTTCACAGGATTCATGTGTTACACATCAAACAAATAAGTATCTTATATCTCATGTGTTAATGTTTTCTGGTTTATTATATTCATTATGTTCCATATCTGAATATTAAAATGAAAAAGAATAATTCAAAAGATGCTTAACTGCAATCTGTCTTTAATCGTTTTTGTTCTCAATGTTTTCTTCTAAACTAGCATAAACAGTGAATTCTCAATTGCTCATGTTTCCTAGTTTATTCATTTTAATCATTTAGTAAATAATTCTTGATTCCTCTTTATTAATGGTTAGTCATGTTCTACTTTCTTAAAGCATGTTGAAGGATTCTTGATTGCCCTTTAACTCTTTAAGTCCATCTCATCGTTTTAAGTCTCTATTTGCTCCCTGTTCAGCTATCTTACCCCGTGAAATCACCCTTTATTGAGAAACCAAATCCAGTTGAGCCATTTTCCCTGACTCCATTAGCCCAATGGACTAAAATATTCAGTTCTACCCCTCTTCTATTGAACTTCACCCACAAATTCAAACAAAATCCCAAGCCCTAATAACTAGCCTAAAACCTTATAAAACAAAGATAAAACTTAAAGAGAGAGCCCTCTCTGGACAAAGATTGGTTTGTGTTTACCTTGGACCCCTTTCCCCTTCGTACAACTTCTGGGAAAATATGAGTGATAACAGATATAACTAAAGTCTAGTATTTGAGACAAGTGTGTAATATCCCATATTTTTCTCCCAACAAGACTTTGAGGATTTAACACCACATATTCCCTCCATAGCGAGAGGATTCAAAGATGAACATTATTGGAAATTTCTACAATTGAGTCCAAACTCTCCATGAGCATTTGTTTTCCAAAACATTTAGTGCATATCATAATGCCAGTATTCTAACCAAGGGGAGATTTCAACTCAATAGAATGTCAGAAAAAGAGACCTGAAAAAAATAGATGTTAGTGAGTTCCTTTACTTGTTGATCATTCACTCCAATTATTTAAGATGGCCTGTATTTAGATTTTTTGAATTTAGGCTTTTGTTTAATTTGTACACATCCCTCTCAAGATCTGCCAGAATCTCTGTGTCGGTTCCGCTGGGGTCATGATTTTTCTTCTCTTCATGCATAGAGATCCTATCAGACAGATTCTAGATATTGTCTCTACTTTTTTCTTTTACCTTTTTAAAGCTATCTTCTTAGTATATCAAGGTGTTGAACCACCTGAGCTTTGAAAAGAGAGGTTGGACCCCATTCAGGAAGCAACTCGCCTGTCAAGAGGTTTGAGCTTTTCTCATGAGTTCAACTAAACCATTGAACAGGGTCCCATTCAAAGCTACAATGCTATTTTTGTGACATGGATTAAAATACAAGGTACTCTTAGTTTTCATTTTAATTTTATAATTTCAAGGCAAAATCATTTATTAATGAAAAAGTAAAACCATTACAACCATTAAGGCTAACCATATTTATTATGACAAAATGCGTCAAATTTACAAAGTTGTTCCAACTCGAATTTTCTTGAGTAAAATTGGAAACACGTTATCAGATTTTGATTATGAGAATGGTCGCATATTCGGACCGAATCCTCCCAATCCCTCTTATCCCTAGTTTAATCCCACCAAGAATCCATGTCTCGCTTAGGCTTTCAAACTTCAACTAATGTCTCACCCCTCTCTGTCCTCAGTCTCCGATACACTGCTATATCTGAATGCACTAGGATTCATTGAAGCCAGAGTTTTTCTTTTTTTGTATCTATGTTTTATGGTATGGTACCAAAAATATATGTAAAATTAGCATAGTTATATTAATAAATATTTTTATTTGAATGTATAAATGTTGTTAATGATGATGATAATGATTAAAGTATGTTAAGACCAATGTGGTCTATGGTATCTCAATAAAATAAAAAGAAAAAATCTTGTTCCTCTAATAAAAAAGAAGATAAAGAAGGGCTCCAAGATTGAAACCTTGTTCTTCTTATCAAAAACAAGAGAAAGAAGGGCTCCAATATTGCTATAGTTTTGTTGGCTCAATAACTCAAGAATATTGGAAGTGTGGCACATGTTAGTGAATTGAGAGCGGATATGAATAAGAGTCTCGGAATCTAAAAGGAAGTGTTTTTCATCTTTCACTTTCTTAGTATCACAAATATGAGATATTCTATCATCCGAGGGAGTCATGGGAGTAGATCACCACCCCATTTCACTTTTAAGCTCATGAGAAATAGTCCCGTTTCACTTTTAAGCTCATGAGAAATAGTTCTTATCGTGGAAACTTTCATTTTTGTCTTAGTGCTTGTAAACACATGGAGATAATTTTGGTTATCAAGGGTGGAGTTGATCACCTCCTTATAGTATCTTAGCTTCCTTCTTATTATCCTACAACGTGTCCTCAAAATTGGAGGTAATAATATCTTTGACGCTATCTTTGCTTCACATGATGATCTCCTCCTTAATCCCCCAACGGTTGAGCCAAGACTCAGAGTCCTTATGCCACCCACACTTGAGGCGAAGGTGGAGGTTTTGACTAAAGTTAGAAGCAATTTTTGGGAGCCTCCTCAATTCCATGTTGTAAACTTCTTCTTATACCTCAAATATCTAAACATAGTCATACTTGCAATGGGGGACATACCCGTGTCGATTAAAAGGATAGGGATAGGGAGTATTTCCCTTGATCTTTAGGTTGTAGGTTATGAATTGGTTTTGAATCATCTCAATCTTTCTCCATGATTGTGTAGATATACTAAAACCCCAAACTTCACATCTGTATAAGACAACATGGGTGACGAGAGTCTCAAAGAGGAACCTTTTTTTACTCCAAATGAAAAGATCAATCGACTTACAATTGTTTTCAAACTCATAATAATATTTCCAACCTCTAATAATCATTTTATTGATGGTATTATTCCAATTGAGATGATGAGGAAAGTCAATACCCAAATATATGTAAGAAGAAACCTCCTCTAAACAATGGTTATCATAGACAAAACTACTATGGGTGTTATTTTTTGATTTAATGATCATGACTTTAGTCTTGTCGGTACTAATGGTCATACCCATCCTTGAGTAGTAGACATGAAGAGTCTTAAAGTGCTTGTTTAGGTCATCAATGCTTTTTGCAAGAAGAATGATATCATCAACATAAAGGAGAAGAGTAGTGATTATACCACCAAGCTCTTTTCCCTTGCAACCTACAGTTTCCAGACATTTCTCAAGATCATCAATGTAAATGCCAAAAAGGGTAGGGGATAGGGGGCACCCTTGCTTAACCCCGATATTGCATTTAATATCTTTAGACCATCCTTCGTTGGTTTTAAGATTGGAAATGAAAGTACCATAGAGGCGGATCACAACAATCGTCAACTCATGAGGAACCATGATCTCTTCAAGTCTCTCTGAGAGATTATCTCGAGGAACAATGTCGAACGCTTTTCTGAAGTCCACACAATAATAGAAGAGATCAACTTTACTATTGAGACATTCCTCTACAATGATCCTTAGAGTGACATGATGGTTGATAGTTGAGTGATGTCTTGTGAAACCAGCTTTCCCTTTAGTTATTTTAACATGGTTTTCAATCCAAAGGCTAAGCTTCTTTTCCAAAATGAGCCCATACAGCTTCACTAGGATGTGTCTAATCATAATGGTCCTGTAGTTAGAGGGAACACTTTTGACCCCATTTTTAAAGACAGGCACAATAAGGATTTGCGTCCAAATATTAGGGAAGCCATGTTGTGCATCCAAATTAAGGAGCTAGTGGAGATGAGGAATGAGGATAGATCTTCCCATTTTAAATATCTTAGCTCAATATCCTTCAATATCTTTAGTTTTCCCATTAGTGAGATTATTAATCCCAGACTCAACGTCTTCCATGGAAAAAGTATCATCCTTAATTGGAGTGTTTAAGATGGTTCCCATGGTGGCCGGAGAGTCATGTAACTTCTTAAGATAGTTGTCCCAATTTTATAGAAGGATAGAATGATTATCCTTACTTTTACGAACAGGCACATTCCGCCAAGACTTTATGGGCACACCTTTAGAAAGGTGGAGAAGATGCTCTTGTCTCTTATTAATATATGACCTCTTCTTCCTCTTGATGAGAGCTTTGTATATACTTATATTATGAACCTTAATGATTTCATTATGAGCATCGTTGATCACTTTCCTGGAAATTTTACAGACTTTGTTATACCAAGGATTGGAAGCTCTATTTTTCATCTTATACGAAGTCTCATTGGAGAACTTGCTAATTGTAGTAGAAAGGGTAGTAATAAAATGGTAATAAATTTGATCAATGTTGTTATTATCAGTGAGGGGACCTAAATCCCTTTCTAAATCCCTTAAGAAAATGTTAATATTACTTCTATCGAAGTGAATGTGTCTTTCTATTTCACTTGTCTCCTACATGTGGGTGGTGTGTACAAGAAGATTGTGGGATAAAGAAAAAGGTTTGCGGTCAGAGTCAGAATCGTACTCATTAAGCAGCTTAAATTTTGTAATAGGATTGAGGACATGGGTGTCAGAAATCGCATAATCCATGACACTACTACCTAGCCCATAGAAACAGGGCATCTCACTGAAGATAGGCCACTTGTTAATACCATTACAAATGATTAGGTTATGGGAAGTAAAAAGTTTGAGGAGCTCGGTACCGAATAAGCTATCGATTATGTCTTGAAAGTTTCTTTTGAATCTATTAGCTAAGTTACTATCCTCATCAAGCCACAAGGTGTTTAGGTTAGAGTTGTTACTTAACATAATAGCTTGGTTAGTAGCATTTCTAGCATTAAAGTCCCCAAAAAAAAGGATATTACCTTCATTCCTTAGGTTGTAGATGTATTTTTCTAGGGTATTCAAAGGAAAACCTTATCCAAGTTGTTTTTGTTATAGGATGTAGAGTTAATAGGGGTGAAATAGCAAATTGCAATAGAGATCCTATTGGTGGTAGAATAAGAGATCTTGATCCAAATGTATTGATTTAAGGGATTGATTTTGTGGAGTCGGATGTGAGAGGAAATAGTGTTCATTATATAATAGTTTATACCACCAAAACCCCTCTAGAAAGATTTCTTATTCCAAGATGACCAAAGAGTGAATTTTTCAAGATGAGGGACCGTCAATTCTTCATGTTCCCAAGTTTCAACTAAAATATTAAGATCAATATCACTCATGATCCAACTTAACATAGGACCTTTACACCATGGAAATATATGGATAATGGCAGTTAGAGAAGAGGATACAGAGTGATGCAAGTCCCTATTTATCACTTGTGTTTTGGACTCTATCTCTAATAATGACTTTCCTATTCCTAATGATTTCCCATTTCCCTTATTTTCCTTCCTCATTGACCCTTCAGACTTCTTTCCTATGCTCAGCTTGGTCTTCTCGAATGAGATCCTCGTTTATAAACATTATTATTCTTTTTAGGCTTGTGTATTTCTTGAGTATGTCCAATTTATGGTCAGTACATCTAAACTTGACACAGATTAGTCTATGTTTATGCTCAAGTGTCTTTCCTACCCTTATTGCTTCTGTGAGACAAGTTGTTTGAATTTGAGATTTTGTTTTTAATTGTTCTTTAACTATTTCTAATGCGTCTTCATTTTTTTTTTCTTTGATACCAATAATTATAAGGTGTAAGGCTCTTTTTTTGCGCTCATGGCCGAGTACAATTAATTTATTAATCTCCTCTTTAATGGGTTTAATATCTAATTTATTCTCTGTGTTATTTAGGGATGAGTTATTATGTAGTTGTTCTCTTAGATTTTTCATCTCACTTTTAACGGTGTCATTTTCTTTATCCATTGCTTGTTTGCTATGTTCTATCTATTGAATTCTAACTTACATTCCTTAGAGCTCAGCCTTGAGTGTGATTATTTTATTTTCTAATGATTTGTGGTTGTTGTCAAGCATTGTGGTTAATTCTAGTTTGAAATGGTTTTCTCTTTCTTCTCTTGGTCTCTCTAAATATTTAATGTACTCATAAAGACTCTCTAGGGTAATTTTACTTGGTCTCCCTTTGCTAGAGGGGGCCTTATAAATATGAGGGGAAGTACTCATAGTGTAAATAAGCAATGTCGCAGAACCAAAGTGAGGCTGCAATGTAGGGTTATCGTACCAAAATTACCACACCACAGATAAAATCACCGCAGATGTCTTCTAAGAATACTTTTCCACTAAAGAGAGATATCACCATGGGTTTTTCGTAGAACTCGTGCGAGGACATAATTTTTTACCTATGCAGACCTTGATGCCACGAATTTTTACTTTAGAATGGAGCTCACCTCTTTTTGTTCAAATTAAAAGCATTGGCTCATATTTCTAACCCAATTATCACAATTTTCTCTGAGCTCTAACGAATAGAAACTAGACTTCGACCCATGAACAAACCAACATCAAAACTCAACGTGTAACCTAACGATTTTTGAAAATGAGGCCACACAGAAATCTTAAACCCTTACATGAAAACAACAATTTTTTACTTCATAACAGACTTCACTCCATCTATCACTTGTGAACACATTGCTTCAGGGTCACAATATAATTTGATGCAAGACAACCAACGAATCCCCATAACAGTGCATGATATTAGTCTTTGGTCACCATGCAAATTTTTTGAACCACATGCGACAATTTGCTTAGAAATATGAGCCAACACTTTGAATTTTAACAAAAAGAGGTGAGCTTCATTCTGAAGTAAATATTTGTGGCATCAAGGTCTCCATAGGTCATTTTATTTGAATGTTATAATGACAGAGTCACATCTAACCAAACAATTTTTAATATTTCATGAATATATTTTTCTTTAAATTAAATACAAAAAATATTTTTAATATATTAAATATGTATTTTTAAATCAAAAAATTAGTATTATTACTAAATTTTAGATATTATTTACGAAAATACGCATATAACGAACTCAGTATATCTATATACTAATCATATAGACCAATTAAATTGATTTAACTTTAATACATAAAAAGTTTGAACAAACCACTTTGGCCAATACATTTAATTAACTAGCACAACCACATTAATAAATGTGATTGATATATGTCATAGGCGTCAATTTAATATATGATATATTACAAATATAATATGTCTGAATTGAGGGT
>APFE030888424.1:9621-77834 GCA_000404065.3 Pinus taeda | reverse complement strand
GAAGAAGACCCTCAAAGAAAAATACAAAAGATTAAAGCAGGAGCTCCATGGTCAGAAAGATGCCCAGGTGAAAAAGAATGTGGACACATTGCTAAAGGCAGCAGAGGTACAGGCAGTGACAGAGTTCAAAGGAAGCACTTCGGGGTTAGCATGAGGACATGCTAATTCATTAAGTCGGGGAGAGATGTTGGTACCATTCCATGACCTCCTTTTTCCCCCTAAAACATATCATTTGCCTACCTCTTTTCATCATATATCTCTCAGATCCCTTGAAAATTGATTAGTTAATAGTCCTATAGTTTTCAAATTGCATTGAAATTGATTTAGGAGTTTTATGTTAACGAATTAGGAATTTTTGGAAAAATGGCTATAGGAAGTTCCAACATCCTGTAATTGGTTTATTTTTTGACATGTGGCATGACAGCTAGGCTAGAGTGAAGGGTAGGGATGAAAAGCAGAATGTCCAAGCATGGACGAATACCTATCCCACAGCAGAATTGACCCTCCTAGATGTGCGGTCAACGAAGGTCAAACTACAACATGTTGGCGACAAAGGCAGCAATATCAAGCATTGTAAATTGATTTAGTTTTGTTTCCTTTTTGAAATCAGTTTAGGATAGAAACATTTTCAAAAATCACGACATGGTAAAAGCGGCAACAACCACATCATGAATGTACATTCATTTTTGAAATGTAAGGGCTGTAAAACCATATGTAAAGACAGTTCTGGATAGTCAGTCAGTTTATCATTATCGTTGTTTCGTTTTGGAAAACAAAGTTTTGAATTTAATATCAAGGACATAGTTGCAGTCACGATCTTCTTGCATTGATTTGGTAATCGTTGGATCACAGTCCAGTATACCTCTGGAACGCGGACGGGCCCTGCGTAATGTGGTATACTGTTGTTTTCTTTCATTTGCAACTTAGGGTATTAAATATGCGCAGTGATTAGAATTGGTTTATGTTTATGATATGCGTATGATTTATGTTTATGATCATGCTTGAATAGATCATCACTGAGATCGTGAATCGTATCCTGTAAGGGATTTGATCCCTTGTTGTCTTGTAAAGCAATGTCATGAACTCTTATGCTTACGATTTCCATATATTTTTATCTTGTATAATGAATGTTGAGTATTTGTTGAACAGGGGTTTTATGCATGGTGTCTTTGTAAGGGGATTAAAATCTTGGTTTACAGTGATACACAACGTTTTAGTTTGATAAATGAATTGAATCTTGGTTTACAGTGATACACAACGTATTGAATGACAGTGTTGTAACTAGGTAGATTAGACTTAGCTAATAATCCTTTATGTCTATATACTTTAGACGCATGCCTCTAAGTCTATGCACCCTGGTCGATAATAAATATAGCCTAGTCTAGCACCCTAGATAGGACACTACAGTCGGCACACTAAACAATTTCTAACCCTAGCTTTTTCTTCTCACCACCCTCATTGCGGTGATCTAACACAACTAGGGGATTCTGGCCCGACTTCCTCTCTTTACCCTGGCCCGTTCCAGAATAAAAATTAGCAAACTGACCAACCGACACCTCTAACAAACCCATAGAATTCTCTTCACCCATTTTGTACAAGTTCACCTAAATCAAAAAGCTAGATTTGTTCTAAGCTCCGTGTTGTGCTCTCTATACTCTCACAGATCCCTTACACCTCGACAAAAGATTTTCACTTTAAAAAATGATATACTAAAGCTTATTATAAATATCAAGAAAATGAAAGGGTGCCAGTATGAGATTTCACTATTTTAAGGAGATGCCACCATTGTTTCTATTTTTAAACGGCCATACTTTTCTATTTTAAGCATAGTTAGTTAGCAATTCAAAATAACAATGATACATGGGTTATTATATAAATAAAATATAAAACGACATTTGATTTTTTAATATTTTAAAGCAGTGGTCCGTTAACTATTTTTAAATAAAATATTTAGTAAAATTCATATATGGACCAATTTCGTTTTTTCAATTTTGAAAACTTGGTGTTAATTATCAATATAAATAATATAAAATGGTTAGCCTTTTAATTTACAACCTTGTCCATTTAACATTAGAAAACTAAAAAGATAAGCTTTATAAATAAAATATTTAGTAAATTAATATATGGACCAACTTGGATTTTTCAATTCCAAAAACCAAATAAATTATAGTTTTTTTTTTCTTCGATATATGAAAATTTACATATAGTTTTGTGATTAGAGATTTTGAATTATATATAAATTTAGTTTATTTTAAGTGTTTAATATTAATGACTATTTTTTCCCCCTTACTTGCAATTCTACATATAAGGTAATAAATTCATATATCAATAATGTATTGGTTGTATTAGGTTGGACCTATACCATTTTATTCTTATAACTGACTATTCAACTATGAACCATGCACACCCAAAGAAAGATCTTATCCTTCTCCACAAACTAGAGTGGAATGGTTGGTTATATGGAAGCCAAAAAAAAGTAAATCATATGAATAAAATGTTTATATGGAAAAAAATAATTTAAGATTATTTAGAAATATCTATAAAAAAATTAAAATTTAAAAAGTAGAAAAAAATTATAATGAAACTTTCAATATTGAAGATAATATACTCCACTAAACAATTTAGTTTATCCATTTTCACATAATGTTCACTTACTAACTAATGCCTATATCAAACATCTTTAGGCCGATAGGCCTTCCTTTGAAAGGGACTTTCGTCGTCCTTTTGATTCTCACGCTGACACTTGGCGGACTGGGCAATTTGCTTAGTATTTGTTCAGGCTTGATTCTCATGCTGACATCTGGCGGAGTGGTCAATTGTTTTCTTATTTGTTCAGGGACCGAGACAGCCAGCTATTGGAATGGTGAGGAATTCCATGAACTCAACCTTAGGAGCGGACGGAACATACAGGCTGGATCGATTACGATAATCTTGAAAGCAGTCTCAATGTTACTATTACGGTGGCCGGGTTGCCAAGACCGCGGAGGCCGTTGATATCTCTGCAAATCGATCTGCAGAATATTGTAGAAGAGAAGATGTTGGTGGGCTTTTCAGCGGCAATGGGGCTGTTAGTGGAAGACCATTACATTATCGCGTGGAGCTTCACCACCGAAGACACGGCACCGCCTCTCGATGTTTCTGGCCTCTCTTTCATTTGCCAACATGTATTCGGAACCTCTGACTGGGGATTCATAGCCGGTGTCGCCGTGGTTTCTATGGTTCTCTTCTCGCTGGTGATTGCGGTGGCCATGTTTCTGAGAAGAACACTAAACAGGGAATCGATCGAAGAATGGGAGCAGGAGTACTGGCCCCATAGATTCGATTACAAGGAGCTGCGTATCGCCACGCGAGGGTTTCGGGACGAAAACCTTTTGGGGTACGGGGGATTTGGCATGGTTTACAAGGGTTTTCTCCCCAGGAGTGGCCAAGAAGTCGCAGTGAAATGTATAACGACGGAGTTCAAGGAAGGAATGAAGGGGTTTGTTGCAGAGATCTGTCCAGCCACAGGCTGTGCAGTATCCTCCACAAATGCAACATTTGCCTCCACGTCCAGGGCAACAACAACAAGCTCCGCCTTCATCTTAGGCTCCTTCTATGACGTATCTTCAGCAACCAAGGCCAATGACAAGCGGGGCTCCTCCATCTCAGCAGCCTCAGCAATCTCAACAGCCTCTTAGTATGCCACCTCCAATTGGTTTAGGTGGCATGGCATTGCCACCGTCGTCATCCTATATAGTACCATCTAATTTTATTTGTATAAGATTTATGATAGCATATCAATGCATTTTCTTTCGAACAAGGTTTGCAGGAAGTATGCTTTTTAATATTGTCTTGACTCTTGTATTTTCTGTTCTGCAGTTTGCTCCATCTACCTATGGTTAGTCACAGAATTAATACAGTGTTAATCCACAATATCAAGCTGTTTCTCAGCCTCAACACATGCCACTGGTGCATTATGGAACTCATCTGTGGGGATCTGCAAATCAAAATAGCATCCCTGCATCTCAAGGGATGCAGATTGCTCAACAATCCGTTGTTGGTTTTGCTTCAGCTCCTGTAAGATTTTGAAGCATATTCAATTTCTTTCAAGGGTTTTATTGTAGATATCTTCCAAAACAACTAGGTTTTCTAAATTCGGTAACATGGAGCTGCTATAATTACTATATTTGTAGTCATATGAGTGGAAGATTTTTTAACTGACTTGACAGTTCTTCTGTATTTTAAAGGGAGCTGTTGTACAACCTGGTAATTCTAACTTACAAAGTTCTTCAGATTGGCATGAACATACTACCACTGATGGAAGAAGGTATGAGCATTGGTAATTCAAAGGGGTATGCTAAGTTTTTTTTTTTTTTAAATTGTTTGGTGAGATTGACTCATGAGTCTGAAGTACGTACTTGTTTCATGCCATTATAAAAATCATATAGAAAATACCCATTCTACTTAGATTCTTGTCAGGATTTTTCTGTATGCTGTCTTTCGTGTTTTTTCCAGTGACTTGTAAACCTATGAAAGAGGAGCAAAGCTAGCAGATTTTAAGAAAAACAGAAAGAAAGCACTGGCATATTCACAGTTTACACACAGCCACACACTTCAAAATACAATTTATGTATACTGCAGCTCTGCTAAACCCTAATACATTAAGCAAGATATTTCCCCGGGTTTTCTTGAGTTCAAGTTGAACTGTTATTCTCTGGCCTTGCTGAGCTTTTTTCCCAGGCAAGTTTTGGATCTTCTAGTCTGGAAAAGCATATTGGTTCTTGCTTATTGGAATGACCATCATGTACCTATACTAATTTTTTCACAATTTGGCATATAATAAAGAGTGTCAGTGACAACAAGATTTTTCCAAAATGAAAATGATTGTGCATTTGTTTGATCAAATTTTCATGGCTACGCTGAAGGTTTGGGAAATCTGGTTGTAAGGTTTGATAAGTCTTCATATGCTTACTCATGAGAGTCCCTCGAGAACTCTCCTTGATGCCATGTTTCATATTTTATTCTTTGTACACCACCTTCACATTTTCTAAGATTTTCTACAATGATGGTTGTCTCAGGACCCAACACAGTAGCCACTCCAGCTGTTTCGGGGCACCCTTCCGGGCCTCCTCAAACTCACATGATAGGAAATCCTGCACCCTCTGGACAGCTGGTAAGGATGGGTTTGATGTTTTGAATCACATTAAAGCTGCTTTTGTTTCTACTGATATCATGACATCTGAATTCTTGTTTATGACTTTTCTAAATGTATTTGTAGCCACCTCGTCCACATGGCATGGTGTCTTCATGACCTCAAAACTTTGGACCTCCGCTGCCAATGCAAGTATGATATGTGGCTTATTGATGTTTTCTTTTATATATGTGCCATACTAATTAGTGTTGATTTGGACATTTGCATGTAGTTTCTATTTAACGAGGCATTTGACAAATAAATTGATGAGTGAATGTAGTTTAGATCTGGAGCACCACCACAAACAGGCCAACAATTTATGCCCCCAAGTAGCCAGCAGTTTTGGCCAATGGCTCAAGCTATACCACCACCAAACATTGGAACTGCTCCATCTGTTCAGCCACAGCCTGTGTAGTATCCTCCACAAATGCAACATCTTCCTTGTTTGTATGAAAGATGATAGCATTGAGGGGATATATGATACTCTAAAGGAATGTGCTGTAATAAGCAAATCAGCTGGAGGACTTGGTGTTTCAGTACATAACATTCGTGCAACCATAGTTATATATGAGGAACTAATGGTACATTGAATGGTATTGTGCCAATGTTGAGGGTATTCAATGATACTGCTCGTTATGTTGATCAAGGTGGAGGCAAAAGGAAGGGTGAGTGTTCGTTACACAACTTGTTTTGGTATTCAAAAACTAATTTCAGTTAATATATGAAAGAAAGAGTAATGGGGCTATTTTTCCTTATGCAGGTGCATTTTCCATGTACCTAGAGCCATGGCATGTAGATGTTTTTGAGTTTCTGGAGTTGAGAAAGAACCATGGGAAGATATCAGCCTGCCTTATCTCATATTGATGTACTGGTTGATCTAAACTATAGCAGTCATTGCTTTTATGAAATGTTATGAACATAGGTTGGCTTTGTGGTTTATTTGGTATTTTTTTATCCATTGCTTTGCACATAGTTGTTTTAAATAGAAAATTGTTTTTAGCTCCTTTTTACATACATTGACAAAAATTGATTTACAACTGTGCATCTTATAGGAAGAGAATAGAGCACGTGATCTATTTTTTGCACTTTGGGTTCCAGACCTCTTTATGAAAAGGGTCCAGGAGAATTCTACATGGACATTATTTTGGCCCAATGAAGCTCCTGGGCTTGCTGATTGCTGGGGTGAAGAATTTGAAGAATTGTACATGAAATATGAGCAAGAGGGGTGCATTGTTTTTGTATATTTATTGTATTTTTTGGACAGTTGAACAATTGATCATAACAATTTTTTTTCAAATTCAGGGTAAGGCAAAAAAGGTTGCACAGGCACAGAAGCTTTGGTTTTCTATTATGGAAGCTCAGATAGAAACAGGCAATCCATACATGCTCTTCAAGGTACGCAATTTATGGAATTGTAGTTTGATGAATGTTGGATTAAATGTCTGTTTAATGCAATTTAAAATGAATTCCTTTTGCAAAATTAACTAAATATAACCTGATATTTTTTACTGGTTGTGGAGGATATCTGTAACAGAAAAAGAAATCAGCAAAATCTGGGAACCATCAAATCTTCTAACCTCTGCACAGAGATTATTGAATATACAAGTCCAACAGAAACAACAATCTGTAATTTGGCATCTATTGCACTGCCTAGATATGTGAGGGAAAAGGTATATTCGCTGGTTACATCCTTGTTGTAGAGGTCAATCTAATGAAAGATGAAAACTAACTCATTCCACTTGTTCAGGGTATAACCCTGGAGTCTCAACCCTCTAAGTTGGTTGGTAGCAGAGGTTGGAGGAACCGTTACTTTGATTTTGATAAATTAGTAGAGGTTGGTCTTGTTATTTTTCTTTTGTGAAGTGATACTTTGAACATTCAAGTCTTTAGTAGTTGTCTCCATTGTGTCTAGTTTTTATTCGTGTACAAGGCAAAACATCTAACATTGCACTGTTGAAGCAGGTCACATAACTGTTACTATCAACCTCAATAAGATAATTGATGTGAACTTTTATCCTGTGGAAACTACAAAGCTGTCAAATATGCGACATAGGCCAATTGGTATAGCTGTTCAGGGTCTTGCTGACACTTTTATACTGCTTCGAATGCCATTTGAATCAGAAGAGGTCAGCGGATAAAGATTAGTGTAATATATCCTTGATTATGTATAGAAGTCTATGTTTGATCTGGATGTCTCTAACATTAAATATTGCATGCAGGCTCAAAAGTTGAATAAGGATATTTTTGAAACAATTTATTATCATGCCCTGAAAGCATCAGTTGAGCTTTCTATTAAGGAAGGTCCATATGAAACCTACTATGGTAGCCCTGTGAGTAAGGCCAGTCTATAAAAATAAGCTTGTAGTTGTTGTCCCAGTGATATTAAGGTTGATGCTAACTACCTTTAAGGGAGAAGGCTCCCCATTTTTCTGAATGTAATAGTATTGTCTTTGTTTTGAATGGTTCAGGGAATACTTCAACCAGACATGTGGGGTGTATTCCCTTCTGATCGTTGGGATTGGGCTGGGCTAAGGGACATGATAGAAAAGCATGGTGTGAGAAACTCTCTTCTGGTTGCTCCTATGCCAACTGTGTCAACTAGTCAAATTCTTGGGAATAATGAGTGCTTTGAACCTTATACATCAAATATTTATAGCAGAAGAGTGTTGAGGTAACTATTTTATGGGATTGCCATGTTCTCTAAAAGCCACTTGTTTTGTATGTATTTTTTCAATATCCGCCTTTTCTAATTTCAGTATTTGAAATAACTTGTTATGTTGAACAATGGTGAATTTGTGGTGGTGAACAAACATCTTCTTCATGATTTAACTGACATGGGGCTATGGTCTCCTGCTTTAAAAAATGAGGTCATTTATCACAATGGTTTAGTTCAAAACATCAGGGAGATTCCAGAGGAACTTAAGGCTATTTACAGGTACCGTTTAACAATATTCTGTGATTATTGTCTGAAACTTACACTCTTCATGTTTTGGCACGATGAAAGTGACAACAAGTTCTTCTAGATTGCAGCATGCAAAAGCACATCTGAATGAAAGGGTTCTGCTAGAAGGAAAAAACAAAATTTCATTGAGAGTTTAAGAAAAACTTGATTCCCTTGAGTGTATTTGGCAACCTTTATTGAATGTTGAGAGTTTTCCCACAGAAACTGGGATCATAGGGAAATTGGGAAAGAGACCTCAGCTTCTTCAGCAATCTCCCATCCACCAACCCTCTGATAAATCCAGTGCTCTCATATATATGTGTGTGTGTTGTGCCATACATGAACTCTTAAGAAATTTCAAAAGCCTTCACCTAATGTAATCCTCCATGTTTTTCAAGACACCAAAGAAAACTACTTACGATCAGTTTCTTAAACATGGAAATTTTACAACGCACTGCTTCCAAAACACCCATCCAAAAGGTCATTACTATAATAGCTTGATTAGAAATAGATTGAATGAGAAGGTCCAGATGGGGTATTCAATCATCTCCATCCATCTGTTCTGCATCCTCAGTGCTTACTTGGACAATATATCAGCCTTCATATTTATCCCCCTTGCAGACATGCTGAAAAGATAATGACATGGAATTTTTCCTTGCTTCTCTGATTCCGTCCAATGATGGGCCAGCTGCAAATTTTCCTAATTGAAATTTCCATTTGACCTCTCTGCAATGTGTTTGGAATCTCTTATCACCTGTAGACAATTTAAGCCCTTCTCTATTGCTATTTTGAGAATCTACCAAAAAGCATAAAGTTCTGCTCTGTTGTTTGATCCATCTCCTACAGCTCTGCTTTGAAACTGATCTCGTAATTGTCTCTTAAAGTAATGCCTCATGATCCACAATGGCTGGGATTATCTTGACAAGCCTCGTTGAAATAACTCCACATTATTGTTATATATATATCTGGGGATCTTAGTATTATTTGTTTCTTTTCCTTTAAAGGTGGTTGTGTCCCTTAATATGCATATCTATTCTTGTGTCAAACTTGATTAGTAATAACATCTTTGTTTTGAATTCTTTTCATTTCTTGCTAGCCAAATAGCTTAAGTCACTGTACAAGGACAGTCTGATGCCCACATGCAGTTAATACAGAATGTATTTTGGAAACTAGGATTTAGCTTTATAGTGCTTGAATCATCATTTCATGTTGGTTTTCATCTGTTAGTAGCCAGATCATTTCTCTTACAATATGATTGTAATATCTTTTGTTTCTCTTATGTGGGAAATTTTTTACAGGAGTTCAAACAATGTATATAAATACAAAGATGCAGAAAATGACAGTCAAATTTTGTACTCAGAATTATGACAAGAAAGCCCTTGCTGGGTTTGTGAGGAAAGAGAGCTTCAACACCAATTCTATCTCCAACCGCCAAGATGATCAGTACGCTACTAACATGTGTAGTGAAGAATTTCTGTTATTCTCTTGTAATCTATAGGCCCCCAAAGCTCCTCATAGATGAGAATATTTGCAGGATGTTAATATTGTTGTAAGTTTGTAGTAGTTGTGGAATGCCTTACTTTTGTGCTGCTTCTCATCTTCAACAACAAGAGTTTCTGTGGTGAATAAGCAGAATCCATGTCCTTCCTTTTGAAGCAGCTCTCCACTGTGATAGCGTTCTTTGTAAGGTCTCTGATAAATCCTTTAGACCTCTATTTCATTCTGTAATATGATGGGATTCACTCTACAAGATTAGGGGATTCACTCTACAGAGTCCATGTCATACCTTTTGAATCAGCTCTCCACTTATGCTAATTTTCTCTGTAATGACCCTAATAAATCCTATATAATGAGATTTCATTTCGTAATATGATGGGATTTCACTCTACAAGATTGGTTTCAGTTTTACTTGTATTGTGGTATATGATATTTCTCAGTGTTACTTGTAATAGGATGGGATTTCATTCTGTAATATCATGGGATTTCCCTCTGCAATATTTGCTCCTAAATTTTACAATTCCAAATTAATAATCCTATCGGCCTCTCTTTGTACCTTTTGGGACAATTGCTAGTTTAGATGTAAAACCTAATTATTGATATAAACGTGGTTAATAGAATAAGTAAATAATAATAATGGTTTATTAAAATTTAACCCAACAACACATTTTAGATTATGATGGTGTTCTTAAACCTTTTTTTATTCATTTTTTAATTAATGAAAAGGTCATGTGTGCATCTATATAAGTTTAGTCTAACATATAGAGGAAATAACAATTTTCTATGTAAATTTAACCAAATTCAGGTAGATATTTTTAAATTTAAGTTATTTAATTTGTAGAATTTGAGTATCCCAAAGATTTTTTAGGGTATTGAATCTATTTATACTTAAAAAAAAGTACAGAGGAAATAACAATTTTATGTGTAAATTTAACCAAATTCAAGTAGATATTTTTAAATTTAAGTTATTTAATTTGTAGAATTTGAGTATCCCAAAGATTTTTTAGGGTATTGAATCTATTTATACTTAAAAAAAATACAACAAAATCACAATATTGCTTGAAATTGTATCACCTAATTCTGATGAAAAAATATATTTCATATATATCTTGACTAATTCAAAATTTGATTTTTAAATTCTTCATTTTCGAAAAGTTTTTTATCTATTATTTTATTACATTAATGGGATAATGAGAAGGATTTTACCTATTATTGTATCACATTGATGAGAATTTAGACTAGCATTTTTATAATTAAAGTTAAAAAAAAATGAAATAAATTATGTAAACGTTTTATTTGGTCAAATAAAATTAAAATAAAGATAAAATACATTTATAAAATTAATAATATATTTATTAATAAAAATAAAAATAAAATAACTTTACCTTAAACATTTATATTTGGTCGGAAATAAAATAAAAAAATTAAACATAACTCTACATTAAAACAAAAATAACTCTAAATAATAGATTACAAATTATATTCCTCAAAGCCTGAATATTGGAAAGCGGCGATGGGGAAAAAGCGAAGGGCGAGGGACTCGAAGCCGAGTCTGTTTTTGACACTACTCTCCCTCACTTGGCACTAGGTTTCAGGTTTGTGTGAGGTTGGCATTAGTGAAATTTAGGCGGAACTATCACGAGGTTTCCCTTGGACACAATGTGTAGCAGGTGTCAGCGATAATATTCAAAGGCTGTTGGTTAGTTTACCATCACAAGCCTTGTAGTTACCCACTGAAAATTCTGACCCCTTTACTCTTTGCCATCGACTAAGTTGTGGTTTTGTGCTTCCTTAACATAAGCCAATTGGTTACCTGGGCGATACCTGTCACTGCTTAAAGGATTGGTGGCAAGTGCTCTACCCACAACAGTTACCCTGGTTTGTTGGTTCACGGTTATTGACTCGCACCCTTTAGTTCTTTTTGCAAATGTCAGGGATGGATGAGGGTTACGAGGAGGAGCTCGTTGACTACACCTCAGAAAACTACTCCGAAACTAAGATTTTTGTGGCCTCCCATCCGAAAACCCAAGAGGGGGTTAGACATTCTATTGCCTCTACACCAGATGAACAGGTTAACCAAAATGACATTGGTTTGGCAGACATGGAAGTCTCACTGCAAGGTTTGGACATCACTCAACCGACCATGGCAGTTACTGAGGGCTTTATTAGCCTTGTAGAAGGCACCAGTTCCCCCTTCCTTTCCATTCCATCACTGTCAGACCTTCTTGCCTGAAGCGGACAACAACCGTAAACTGAGGGACTACAGAATAGGGAGTGTTTCATGGCTTCTGCTTCTGAAGAACTCGGTTTGGCCATATTGAGCCAAACATTGCCCATGGAATTGTAAACATCTTACCCAGTAGGCCCGAAACCTTTCAGGATGCCTATGCGCATTACGACCCAAGAAATAATGTGTAGCTTTTGGGATTTTTGTAGGGCTTGGTGAACAACGCGCTGGAAAGGGAAGAACCCAGGGATTCAAACTCGGAAGTCAGCTCGACGAGATCGGGAAGTTGCTACACAATTGTCCAAGATTCAAAGGCGAAGGAGGGAAAGCAGTCAAAGCTCTCCAAGACAAGGGAAAGGGGTGAGATGTTAGTGTTTGGAGAAGGCATTGGCATGGAAAAAGCTGCACTAACAGAAAGCACAATCTTAGTGGGATGGGTCTGTGGAAGGAGCTACTCGTCGGGCCGCCTGAAACGCTGGACTATGGAAGTCTGGGGGAATGTCCTGGAGCAGCTCCTTGCGGTTTTGGCGATGTCAAGGGGATGGTTTGTGCTAATTGTCTCTGAGCCAGACGATGTGAATTTGGTATTGACCTGATACTGGTGTCTGGAAATGACTCCTGTGCTTCTCAAGCGATGGACAACACTCTTGGACCTGAACAAGGAGAGCATTGGCGTAGGGTCGATATGGGTCGACTGCCAAGCCTCGCATTGCAATTCTGGTCATAGGACATTTTTAGAATCATCGAGGATGACCTTGGTACTTACATAGACCATGAAAAATCATACATGGAAACTGGAATTTTAGCAATGGACCGCATCCTTGTTTACTTGGACACTAGAGATGGTTCGTGAAATGCTATTGATTTCAGTTGGGAACCACTATTAGTTGGAAGGAATTGGACTACGAGTGCATTCCATTTAGATGCAGGATGCCACAAAGTTGGTCACCTCTACAAGTCTTGCCCTTTGGTCATAGGGTTAAGGCCAAATCCCTCAAGAAGTTTCTTCGTGGCTAATACTCAGATGGATATGGGAATGGCTAAGATCATGACCCTTTAATCTCGACTTCCGAAAGGACCGAATGGGCAACCTTTAGCTCCTTTGGCTAATACTCATATGGATATGGAATGACTGAGATCACAACCCTTCAATCTAGACTGTTGAAAGGACCGAATGGGCAGCCTTTTAGCTCCTCCAGCTCCTCCAGAGTGGGAAAACTAGAACTCAGAGGCTTTGATTACCAGGGCTTGCTCCAGAGAAGGCATGGGTTTCACGAGTACCACCTCTCCCTCTCACCTTCATATTTAGACTGATTGTATAATTTCTATTTCTGATTCTTTGCATGCAAATTCAAACATAGTTTCCTCCCTGACCAAGATGAGCCAAGCCTGCTGCTCGGTGGTCTCCGCACCCAACCCCATCCTAAACACTCCTTGCTCTACCAATCAAATTATCCAACCCTGGGTGCCTCCTGGGGATTAAAATTCCGGATCCTGCCACCATTACAACCTACATTCCATCCCTCCCTCCCTCCATGCCTTCGGATTGGAGGAGGACCCAATTCCACCTCTCCCCCCTAAAACACCTCGGGGAAGGAAATCCCGCATCTCCAAAGCTATCAAAAGAGCTAGCCTTGAGTGGCCTCTAGTATTAAAACTCCCATAGATTAGGTCCTCAGAGAAAAGGGGAACCCTGCTACAGTGGACCCATGAAAGGTCTATCCTTCAATTGTAGGGGTTTAGCCAGCCTTGATAAAAATTTGGCGTTGAAAATATTGTGTCTGGCTGAAAGATTGGACTTCCTAATGCGTCAAGAAACTCTAGGAGATGGCTCGTCGGTTCTCCAAACCCTAAACCCTTTTTGCTCGGTTGGGAGTTTTTCTTTTTGGATGCGAGGGGGCACTCGGGTGGAATCGCTCTAGGCTTGAACAAATCCTCTGTCAAAATCACTAATGTTTGGGGAGGGTAGGGCTTCCTGGGAGCATACATTATTTCAAACTCACCCAACATCACTCTCAGGATCTTCAATATATATGGACCCTGCCATTACAAAGAGCCTTTTTGGGAAAGCTTTTTACAGGCGTACTTTATGCAGTTTGAAAAAATAATAATTGGGGGAGATCTAAACTTCTCCCTGGGGCTAGCAGAATCTTGGGGGCAGAAGGCTCAATCCGATGTCCTAACGGGCTTTTTTGAGAAAATGTTGGTTGAAAATGACCTCATAAGAATAGATTCTGTTCACAAAATGCCTACTTGGAGGAATCGTAGAACAGGGGATAATGCCTTAGCCTGTTGTTTAGACAGATTCCTCATCAATTTTCCCCTTCTAAACTGTCTTGCGCAAATTAGGCATTGGGTTGGTTCCAGGGGTTGTTTTGACCACTCCCCGATTTTCTTGGAAATTGAAGATGCAGCTAGGAAGCCAGGCTCTCCCTTCAAATTCAATGCTGCATGGATTGGTGAGGAAGGTGTTCAGGATTTGCTTAAAGAAAATTGGATCCACTATAGCAGGGAAGTTGGACTGTCTCTAGCTTCAGTCATTTCAAACAACCTCAATTGTCTCAAAGGAAAAACAATATCTTGGGTCAAGGCCAAGAAACAAAAGGATGAGGAGAAGCTAGTTAAGATTGAGGTGGAACTTGCTCAGCATGAATCATTGGGGTTGACCAGTTATGCTTTACTTCACACTAAGGACCAGCTCATTAACCCAGAGAAAGAAAAGATTAAACTCCTGAGAAGAGCTGAAGAGACTTGCCGCCTAAAGAGTAGAGCTATTTGGCTAAAATCTGAAGATGAAAACACATAGTTCTTCCAACAATATGCTAGAGGCAAGAGAGGTGTAAACACAATTTGGGCACTAAAGGACCAACATGGGAGAGAGGTCAACACCTTTGCACAAATTGTGGACTTGGGGGATCGACATTTCTCGAACATCTACAAGAGCCCAAGAGGTGCAAAAATAGTGGAAATCCTTCGGGTGGTAGAGGCGATCCCTCAATTTGTTGAGGAAGAAGAAAGGGAGATGTTGAATTTTCCCATCACTCCAGAGGAATTGGAAGCAGCCTTAAGAAGTCTTGGTAAAGATAAGAGTCCTGGGCCAAATAGCTAGCTCATCAAATTTTACATCACCTTTCTTGAGCTTATCGTTCATGACCTCCTTCTAGCCGCCGAAGATTGCAGAACTTTAGGAAATATGTTGGAAGCCTTCAACTCCACCTTCATCGCCCTCATTCCCAAGGTGGACGAGCCTCAATCTTTTGATGACTTCAAACCCATCTCCCTCTGCAATTGCATTTACAAGATTACCTCCAAGATAATTTCCCTCTGCATAAAGCCAATCCTCTCTAGGATAATCTCAAAGGAAAAATTTGCCTTCCTCAAACACCACCATATCCAGGAGGCCATAGGCATCGCCCAGGAAATTCTCCACTCCATCGAAACCCTGTACAAAAAAGCGGCCATCCTCAAGATCTTCTTATATAAGGCTTTTGACAGAGTTAATTGGACTTATCTTCAACTCACACTCACACACATTGGGTTCCATCACCAATTCATCAAGTGGATGGGGAGTTGTTTCACTTTTGTTTCCTTTAGCGTCGTAATCAACGGGGAAACTTACAACTTCTTCCATGTCAAAAGAGGATTTAGACAAGGCCGCCCTCTCTCTCCAATGCTATTTCTTCTGATTATGGAAGGGCTTAGTAGACTCATAAAATCAACAAGAATAAATGGCCCTCTTGGAGGAGTGGAAATTAATGACAGGACCATTATTTCTCACCTTCTTTTTGTTGATGATGTTCTAATTTTTCTAAATGGATCCTTTAGGATACCTATATTTTCAAGTCAATTTTATCTCCCTTTTGTAAAGCTACAAGAATGGAGCCTAATTTTGATAAATCAACAATCAGTTTCAGCTCCTATCTCCCAAATGAACAAAGATTTGCCTCCCAACACTTCATGCTCATAAGACAAGAGTTGGAGGAAGGGCTGAAGTACCTAGGCTTCAGACTTAAGCCAAATGGGTACCTCATTATAGATTGGGCTTGGATGCTTGCAAAAATTGAAGCCTGAATAAACATTGCGCAAAAGAAGTGGCTCTCTAGGGAAGGAAGACTCACCCTCATTAAATCAGTCCTTGAGGCTATTCCATTCTACTGGATGTCCCTGGCCTAGATCCCAATAGACATTCATCACAGAATCAAGCAGATTTGTTGCAAATTCCTTTGGCGGGGTAAAACAGCAGATAAAACTTTCGCTTGGGTCAAGTGGGAGAGGATAGAAAAACCCAAGAAATGGGGAGGTTGGGGTCTTAAGGAACCCTAGGACTTTGCAAAGGCCCTAGGAGAAAAACTGGGTTGGCAAATCATTCCCTCTAGCAGCCTCTGGAAGGATGTGATTTACAATAAGTACATTTATCCACAAACAATTTCAAATTGGATTCGTAGCCCCTACCACAACCACATGGGGGTCTCAAACATCTGGAAGGCCATCACACACTCCATTGATATCATTAAACTGGGGCTAGCTTGGAAGGTGGGGGATGGATTCGACTCCCTATGTGTCAGTTAAGGAAGTGGAATAGGTGGAACACATCACACATACCTTCCACATCAACAACAAAACTCCTAGGAGCCATCCCAACCACTTAGGTAACCAACCCGTGAGATCAACTGAAGTTTTAATGGATCAAACTCTTCAACACTCCGTTGATATGGATCAACATGCATCCAAGAGGCTCCAAATGCTCCCACAATAAGGGAAAGTGAGCGTTTGGGGAATTCCCCCCCATGTTGTGCCTACGACTCTAGGATTTGTGCCACTTTTTCAAGCCCAAAGCTTAGGCCCTTGCCTATAATGTAATGACACCTTCATAAATGAAATTTCACAGCGGAACAATGATACATCTACAAAAACATTGACAAGGACTAGACTGGACCCCTACTAGCCATGACAAGAATTTTATCAAACATGTCACAAACATAAAAGCTATAGCTCTTAACAACAAAACTGAGTGTATGAGTCTCATACTTATCTAAGAATCATTAAGAAGCATTGATTTCTCAACACATTATCTACAATTTCATCTATTAGGCCATGCATACATTGTTCATTCATTTACAAGTAAAAACACAATGATAGCCATACATAGCCACTGTCATAATACATGCTCATAACCAACACAATAACAATAAAAATACCAAGGAAACAATAACCATATAATCCACATATAAAATAGTGCAATACTCATGAATTAACAAGGATAAATAACCTCATATTAATTATGCAAAGCACAACTAGGTTTAGAACTTCCATGAACCACCCGACCATAGACATGGCTGAGCCAAATCTCTCTTCAGCAATGTCATCCCTGTGCCATATTCCAAGCATGAAAGTGGGATCTCATAAAACACATCAATCAAAACTATCCAGGGCTTCCAGAGGCCAAACCACCTCAACCCATCAAACAATGGTTCCACCTCACGACCGGACATCACAAACCATCACCAGATTGGTCTCCACCCAAGCCTTCTAGGGATCCAGAGTGTTCGTTCCAACCAAGGCTTTAAGACTAGTAACTCAACCCACAACTACATCTGGGCTCCATAACATTTGTCTAACCAAGGCTCCAGGACTAGTAATTCAACCCATCAAGGGCTCTAGAGCATTTGTCCAACCAAGGCTCTAGGACAAGTAACTCAACCCAAACTGTTATAGAGCTCCATAGCGCTTGTCCAACCAAGGTTCCAGGAACTAGTAACTCAACCCAAGCTAAAGGAAACATGAGAACCATCTAGAAAAATAAATAAATGAACCCACAACACCATGGCTATGCCATACATGCCAAAACTAGTGAGAAAACCATACATGCAACTCGGTACATATAAGAAAAACCTACTGTAGTTGTTGATCTGATGTCATCTTGCACTTTCCTGCTCTTCCTTTGCATTCTTTCTCCAAAACTCCAAGTATTCCACACTCCTGCAAGAGTGCTCCAAGAAAAATCGAAGTGTCCAAGAGTATGAGAGAGAGAGATTAGAGAGAGAGCTCCAAAACTGAACTGATAAAAGTCTACACTGGCCAAGCCATGTCCACTGATCCTCAGAAGCCTTTTTATCAATAGGCTTCAATTTTCGTCAATTTCCATTCTTTTCCTTCATTTTCCTCCTCACATACAACCTATGACCTTTCACCTTCTTTTCGTCCCAATTTCCATTATTTTCATAAAGAAATGCCAATTAATGCTACTTTGCCTTTCCAAAGCCTTTGTCATTGCCTTTTCCATTTTCCTTTAGCCATAATAAACTAAATGAATACCCACTAGGATGTTTTTTCCCACCATTAAGCTTGGAATACGTGCCCAATGAACTTGGTCTTATATATTTTTACATGGATTTTTAACCAAGGCTGTTACAGTGGTGGAGGGTAGTTAGGCCATTTCGCCCCCACTCTCAATATTAAACACTGAGCATGGGGGATGAAATGGTTGTAAATCATTAGATGTGTAAACTAGTGTGATTATGCAATTGTAGTTTCACACAAAAGTCTGAGGACCCACACGAGGATACATGTCAGAGGGGGATTACCTAGTGCCCCATTGTGATTTATGATGAGGATCTGTTGGTGATTTGTCAATGTGAAAAAACACTAGACCCAATGGCTTATTTATTTGGAAAAGGTGATTTGGTTATAATGGTTAGTGCACTTGTTACTTGTTTTTGGATCATTTTTGTTATTTGTAGGCATATGAGAGTTCCATTACGTTTCCATACTAAGGAGAGAAATGCAAATGCGTATTAAAAATGCCACAAAAAAATGGATACCTAAGAAATTTGGGAAAAATAGAGATTTCAAAAATTGTAAGTATGTATTGGAAGAGGGGATCAACATAAGGAATTTTCGGGGTATTTTTTCAACATCTACTAAAATTAGGAGCATTTTTAAAATCCCATGAATGAATGTGCTATGACACAAGTTCGCTGGGTGAATTCCCTGTGACATAGAGATCACACAATCATTATTGGTGACATGTGATTTGGATGTATGAATGTATTGGGTATTTGGAGAAGGTTCTCCTATATTTTAAGGAGTAATTATGTAACTTATCTCAATTATCTATAGGTGAAGTTGTGCTCCACACTCACATTGGTGTACATGGCATGCACTTCTCATTTATTATGATAATTGAATATTTAAACCTACTATATACTATGTAATATACTCTTTATAATCCTTGGGATCTCATACCACCAACATACACGTATATTAGGGTTTGGTGTACCCTTAATTAGAATACTTCCATGCTCTATGACAAAAATACATGCTTCATGTAGTAAACGAATAGGGATGTTCAATAGTTAAATGTCATGAAAAGTGAGTATTAACTTGTGAATTTAATTTTTGAGTATGGTGATGAATCAAATATGCTAGGTTTAAGGGGTTATTATTAGCCTGAAACAATAGGTTAAAATGAAATGCACATAGGGATTAGGAATATTAACGAATAATGAAGTTGAGACTTGGGCTGATTCAAGGGCTTAACCTTTTAAAAGGAAATGTAGTGACTTAGTTCACAACAATTAATGATTCTACCTTCCTTGCCTCATATCTAATTCTCCACAAGTAAGAGTATATGAGATCAAATATCATGTGGATGGTTTTTTTTGGAGTGGAGGGAATATCTCTATCAACCAACACTCTCCTTGCCTTACTAATATTGGTCATTATAATAAGGTTAGAGACAACTGTGAAAGCTCAAAGACTCAAAGAAGGATTTTTTTTGTATATGGTTATCTCTCACTAAGGGTATTTGAACTTGCATGTGAAGATCGAGGATCTAACTATTATGGTTACTATGATAGTATCCCACTTATAGTAGAGCATTGAGGAATTAACCATAGATTTCTAGGTATCCTAAAAGTCATGGATATTTAAGGTTTTTATTTAGTGACTCATGTTTTGTTGGATCATAATGGTAAAAAAGTTTCTGAGGGTTTCTATGTTGGGTTTGAATAAGAAACATGAAAAAATTTTGGTTGAAAAATATTTAAAAGAAAGGAAGAAAAAAACTATAAAAAAGCATATTCAAACACACCTCATTATGTAAATCAAAGTCTTAAAGGTTTCAAAACATGATAAACCAAAGCTTTGAAGCTAAGCACTATTGGAAGTCTATGGCATACATTTCATTATAGTAAGAGCCATTTAATACTAAATGCAAAAATCATTAAACACTAAATGTGAATGATAAGATGACTCTCAAATTTCCTTCCAATGTTTGAAAGTCACTCCAATTGAAATGATATTCTAAGTTTCAAATATGAAGAAAACATTGTAACACATTGAGCATTTGAAAGTGGAAGGATGGAAGGATGAAAAAAATAATTGCTTCCTTAGATAATAACCCAAAAATCATTTTAAAAACTGATTTTTAAAATAAAAAATACAGTAAATCAAATATTGAAAAATGAAAGCTAGCAAATAAATATTTAAATAGAAAAACTATTAAACAAAGCTAAAGAAGGGGGACCATAAATAAAAATAAAAATAATATTCATGGTAAAAACCATAAACCAAAACATGCAATCTACAAATTAATAAAAAGTAAAATAAGACTTAATAAAGTGTTTTTTTTTTTTTTTAATTTTTGTAAACTACATCTTTACCATGTCCAATATATCACCCCATCCGAATTGAGTACAATAAATTCAAAAAATAACTATATCTTTGAATTCTAAAAAACCAAAATATAAAACAATTAGATTTTTAAATTCTATTCGAGTAAAAAAATATATATTTCTATCTCTATAAAATCTCCAAATAACAAACATATATCACTATATTTAGAATAACAATACAAAACTAAAAAAATAACAAAACTAAAACACATAAAACCCAAAACAACTTTAAGTGATCACTTCAACTCATAAATCAATCATCTATTTTTAAATGTAGTTATAAATATCACATTTATCTTGCTTTTTGTTTTTAAATAATTAAAAAAATTAAAATTTAAAATAATTATTTCATAAAAACATTTTTTATTATTGTGTATTTAATATAATTTTTAGACTATTAAAAAATCAATAATAAAATTCAAAACAAGTGTAATGTGAATACAATATTGTGGGGAAAACATATATTTGAAAATTAGATGCAACTAAAATAATATCTTACTTTACAAATATGAAGAAAACATTGTAACAACAATTTAAATGAATTTAAATTAAATCCTACACTGCAGATATGAAAAAAATTGTACCAACCATTTAAGTACTTGAACGTGTAGAATGAGAATATTAACGACTTTTCCCTATAATAACGAAAAACCACTAGAAAAATATTTTTAAAATACAAAATATCTTTTTTGGGAAATAAAAATTTGCATACAAATCTCTAAATAAACAAAATATATCTCTAAATAAAACAAAATATCAAACTAAGTAAACCTCGAAACCATAAACAGAAACTAAAATATTAATAATGAAAATTAAAAGCAGAATTAAAATGTTAAATTCTATTGATGCTTAAATATGCGTCTATCTCTCTAAAAATCTCCAAATAACAAAAATGCATAATTATATTTAGAATAGTAATGTGAAAATACATGAAACCAAAAAGGTTTTAGGTAATCTAATCGATTGCCATTTTTTTTTAATGCAATTATAAATGTCATAAAAATGAAATTAAATCTTCAATCGAGGCTGAATAACCATAATTTAGTATTAATAGGCAAGTTTTTATAGTGTTGTGCCTGTTTACTGGCAATTGGGGTTGGTGCGTGTTTGTATTCAAGGATGTTTCGAGAGTGAGATTGGCATTAAATTGGAAGTTCGAAGGTGGAAGGAATGTTAGTGTATTGGGGAAATGATTGATGTATGGGGGACTCTTACTAGTTCTACGATATTTGCTACAACTCTTTTGAAGGTAGTAGAGGGTGCGGTGATCTATGTAAAAGCTAGGCTATTTGCATCTTTGCTTGAGGCTGGAAGATTGTTGCTGGTTGCACAAGGCAATTTTGGGACACTCGATCTAGGAAAACCTAAGTGTGGAGCCGGTGCGTTGATTCAATCAACAAATCCCTGGCTGTGCGCGTAAAATGCAGTGGGAACCAAGGGGTGACGCCAAGGAATGCACAAGGTAATGTTCTGAGCTTTAATGTGAGGGCTCTGTGTCTGAATTTTGATAGTAAAACTCTTCTTGATAGGACTGGTCTTTTCTTTCGATGGGAGGATGGGCTTGTCCTATTGGTGTCTGTGGAGGTGGCCTACTTTGTTTGTGTCGAGGGGTTTGAATGTTTAAGGAAGGGGGGACGCTTTGGGGCGAGTCATCACTGTAAGAGCTCACTGTGGTCACAGTGGGCTTCGCTGGTGCTCGAGTATCTATTAGCGAGGGTAGATCTAGTGTGGGAATCCCATGTTCATTGGAGTCTTGTGTTGCCGTCGGGTCTCCTATTGAGGTGCTCAGTGGGGACACCATCCTTATTGAGGTTCTAGGTGTGACAGGAGGCTGGCTGGTGCTTTTCGCTAGAGGGGGTCCTTCTTTAGTTTTGTGGTGTTTAGGAGGGGTGGGTGAGATGATATGACAATGCGGCAGGCCACATCGTGGTGGGGGACAATGTGGGGGTGACATAGGGAGGGAACTGAGGGTGGGCCCTGTCGAGGATAAGGAGGTGGTGGGGGTAGAAGTGAGTCAATAACTTGACCGAAATCTCTCTTTGGGACAGGTGGAGCAAACCTCATCCTTGGCCTTAGTCATCGAGCAACCAAGGGAGATTTGGGAGAAGGTGAGTTTCATTTATCAACATTGATATGAAGACAGGTTGAAGTACATAGCCTATTTCAATGCCATCATGTCTAGCCAGGAAGAAATCTTGGATGCTATTGCTTGCCTGCGCAAGAACTAGAGGCGTATAGTGGACCGCCTATATGATATTGAGGCACACATGGCCCATTTGGAATTCCATGTAGTAGTTGTATGCACATTACTTTTATCTTGAATTTTGTTATTAAGTTTTTTTAACAAGATAAACTAGTTAATATATTACCAATTATCCTAAAATTATATTAATATTCCAAAAATAATATTGAATAAAAAAATAATAATAATTTTTAAATTTCATTCATTTTATCATTTACCACCCTAAACAACGTAGATGTTATATGTATTACTACATTTAATTTTTTCAACTGTTAGACTTTCAATTACTTAGGTTGTTGTTACAATATTTTTTCATATTTACAACCTAGCCTATCATTTTAATTGGATGCAACTTTCCGATATAAGTTGTCCCCAACATTGTTTGTATATTATATTGCATTGAATTTTATTTTTGATTTTCTTTAATAATGTAAATTAGTTAATGTATTTTGAATTATCTTAAAATATGAATAGCGCAAAATAAGAATGGTAATTTTTTGTTTTAAATTCTACTAAATATCTTTGTAATCTTCATTTTATCATTTAAATAAAATAGATGTCATAACTATGATATGAAAGGTTGATTGATTTAATAAATTGAACATTTTTTGTGTTATATGTTTTTTCACATTATTATTTTAAATATAGTTATGCAAAGATTCCATAGACATAAAGAAATATATATTTGAATTTCAATAGAATATAAAATTTTAATTGTATTTTTATTTTATTTTTATATATTTTTGAGTTCATGGAATTCAAAGATTTAATTATTCATTTAATTTATATTGTTCATATTTTTCTTATGAGTTTTTTCTTTGTAAGATACTATATCATTCATCTCGCAGTCAAAGTGTTTTGACTCTGCATTATTTTGCTGTGTTTTTGCAATTTTAACAAAAGTTTTGGGATAATGCTAAATATTTCTATTTTCCCATAAATTCATTTTTTTTCTAATTTATGGAGATTGTATTTCTAATTTTTGACTGGATAAGAAGTTGGGATTGGACATAATTCCCTTAGTGGATGGTGATTTTTTTTTTACATTTGTCAGTGCCTAACAAATCATTTTAAATTAAAAAAGGCTAATTTTTTGAATGGTTGTTCCGTCAGTGAGTGCTCTAACATTGAAATTTACACAGTGCTTTGAGAAAGTCCTTTACGTAAGGGGGGAGGCGCGTTTCATCAATCAATGCTATGCCAGTGATATTTTCACTACCACTATGACATTTACTACTAGTGCATTTTTCTCTTATTTCATTTTAAACTTTTTTTTCATCTTAAACTTTTTCATATTTTGCTGCGTGAGAGAACATGTGCATGGAGCCATGAACGTGTGTGAAGTGAAGAATGTGCAGGTGAAGGGGTATGTGCAGAGATGAGGGAGTGCAAAGAAGCACTCTTGTAGTTGTAGAAGGATTGTACGAGAATTTTGCAGAGGGACTGTACTTCTCTGTTTTGTTTGATAAATGCAGAGCAATTTGATATAGCAGGTTCAAAGGAGACGAGGATATGGTAGGTTTTGCCATGTTTCATATCTCTGTATACATTTTCATATGCCTTCTTCTATAACAAAAACTACAAAATTTTGAGGCCTAAAATGTTTAGTTTACATGTATAGTGCGTGTATATCCTTACAACATATAACATATTCCGAAATTTATAGAAAATGTGTGTGTTACTATGTTTATGTGGGCTCATTTTATTGGATATCGGGATGTAAATGATCTCTTACCAAATTTCTTTTCGAATGATCTGACATGCAGTTTAAGAACTAATATTATGCGGAAGGAAGGTGTGCGAGAGAACTGTGGGGAGGGAGAATGCATGAAAAAGTGTAGAACATTTTTTCTATTGGTTATGCAGAGTCAAGGAATGGACAACAAAGGCTAATTTTGTCAACGGAGGAAGGAGAATGGGTGTGTGGGAGAAAGGGCATGAAAAGAAAATACGTGCAACATAATTTTTTAAAGAGCAGGTACTATATTGAGTCAATATTTCTTCTCCGCACTCTACAAAAGGGGAAGTTAATATGCAGAGTAGGGAACATAAACTTTAATTCGTAATGTTTTGCATATCCAGTTACATTTTCTCTTAAGGGTGGATCGACATAGACACATTTTATTTGATAAAAAATGGTTCAAAGATTTGATGTGTGATTTTCAAAACTATGTTCAAGGGTTCTGAATACTTATTATGCAAATTTAAATGCATTTGTGAATTATATATTTGTTATGCAATATTCAATGAAATGTATTTTTAATGCGTGGTAACAAGAAGTGTTGTGTGAGAGAGAAGGTGTGCGGAGCAAGGAACAGGTGTGGTTGTGTGCAGTTTTGGAAGAAGCACAATGGAAGCTTTTTCTACACATTCACACTTTGCACAACTTCATCCACTCCTCTGCAATCTACCAGACAACTTTTTGTTGATACATTCTGTCGAGTGATTAATATTATAATAGAAATTTAATATAATAGCATATAATTTACAAACTATACTAATGGCTTACTTTGAGAATTTGTGAAATTTTTCATTGCATAAATTTTCATAAGTAAAAAAGGCTAACTAATTGATTAATATGTAGTGTTGTATGGGAGGGTGGTGCATGGAAGAAATGTGCGGGGAAGTTTATGTGGAGGTACAAATATTTCGAAAAAGAGTTTTTGTTCCTTGCTCCATGCGTCTGTTTCTTTAAAACCGCATGCTAGGTAATTTGTAAATCAAATTTGGTCCTATTTTTTTTGCAGTTCGATATCAAATAAAATGAACGAACATTGACATAGTGGTGGGGATCAACTTAGCCATCAAGTTGATTCTTGGTAGAGGTAGCTAAGCAAGTCTTTGCATAATATTGATTTGTGATTGTCGTCGTACAACTTTCTAATTACAATTATTACTGAAAGTCTCTAAGATAATTATCATGATGACAAATAATTAATATTTATTCTGTATCATAAATTTGTATCTCTTATGAAACATATGTCAATGGTGTTAAAGCAGGAGAAACATATGGAGTAAATGGACAAGAATGGTTTGGAATTTCATTTTTCTAGTTGTCAGAATGGTTTGGAATTTGCTAGTGGTCAGAATTTACAATGAACAATGTTGTGTATTTTTCTTCTTAGTGTAAGAAATGTGCGCAAAAGTTATTTTCAAAGACAAAGATAAAATTTACAATATATTTGTAAGGTACATTGTGGTTCCTTTGTTTTGTAATCCTAAATTTGGTTGTTACAGAAGAGTTTTACATGAATCAATGTGGATATATGCATATTCCATACTCTGCTTTCCTTTGTCACTTTTTTTTTGCTGGATGATTTACTTCCTATTTTTCTAACATTTGTGTCTTTTATATTCCTGTTCTCTTTTCATAGACCTTAATATTTTGTTCCTTTACAAGGTTTTTCTCAACATGCACATGACTAGATTCAACCTCTATTCCGAGGGCTAAGGTTTGAACAAGAGTTTTAGCCTTACCCTTTCTTGGTCTTCTAAGTGCAGGGTTTCTCCATGTTCTCTTCCTCAGGGTTTGCATTTTATTATCTAACTCATGTATATACAGTATCTTAATCAGGACATGATGACATATATCATGAGGTAACAATTTTTGTTTGGTTATGGCCTTGTGGACATTATAAATAGACTTTGATGTAAGAAATAAGGTAAACGGATCTTTCCAAAACTAGCTAAATGACATAAAAACATCATGTTGTAAAGGTAGATTTTGGAATACCTACTTTCACATGTAAAAAAGAGATGCACAATCTTTAGAACATTAAACCATTCAAAATTCAACATATTTTGAGGGATTCTCATGCTCCAATTAGGGTTACGGTGTTCTCCTTTTAGGAAGAAGTTGAGATCCACAGTTTGCATCACTCATTTATCGAACTACTTCTCACCCTCGGTAGGAAACCCTATGTATTTTTTTATTGAATCTTCAATGACTTCAAACTCCATTCCTCTTATATGAGCTCTATTTCCATCAAAAGAGTGAATAAAATCATAACACCAACTCAGATTGTAACCATCAAATCATTGGAAAATCAACTCCCATCCTACATTTTTGAATAAAGGTGCAACTTCATCACAAACCTTGAACCATACTCCATCTAGTTCAAATCGTCTCACATGACTTGAATTTACAATTGCTTAACTGAGAAAAATTAAGCACACTTCCATGCATTGTCAAAAACCGCTAACAATTTCATTGTCTGCAGCCAGCTAGTCACGTGGGTTTGATGGAAATAGTTGGTTTGCACACAATCCTGGTTTTAACCATCCTTCTCTTCAAACCCTTTTTAATGTTTTGAAACCACCTCGAATCATCACATCAAGTCATATCATAGTTTAAATTTCATTAAAAACTTTTAAAGCGTTTAAAATGACCCAAGTGATAGTCATGATTTTTTTTTTTTTCAAAATTTCGTAGGTGATAAGAAAATATTTCGTAGCAAACTATGGAAATATTTCGTAGCACCACTTGTTTTTAGAATCCGATCTGTGTAAGACTTGGGTTAAAAAAAAATGGCATGACATAAACAACTTTCTTAACATGCTTTTTTAACGCTTGTGCCACCTTTTCACACCAAAATTTTACCAAGTCTTATACTTAAGCTCACTTTGCTTGTAATAAAAATCTTAATTGATTTTCAAAACAGTTTGACCCTTTTTTGAAAGTATAAACTTAGTGCTAACAAAATTTATATGCAAACTTGTCAAATGCAATGACAAACAAGTTGTCTCTAATCATATCAACAGAGATCAAAGGAACAAAAAAGGAATTGATGTCTGAGAAATCTTGCCAGGAAAAGTTGTCATGTTCTTCAGAGTTGGGTACTCGCAAAAAATCAAAAGGCCAACAAATCGTTGTCTCTATATAAAATAACATGAATGGTAAGTGAAATAACAACTTCGATATAGGCGTGAGACAATAGTAGCCTACAAGCTAGTGGACCTAGGGTGCACTGTTAGAGTCAATTTTGTAGGTGTTAGATAATATTATCTTAAATTGATATGGTTTTGCCTTAATTGTTAACTGTCTTCAAATAGTTGCATCTTAATTGCCATTGTCCTAAATATAAAGTTTTGTCTCAAACTGTTTTCGTCTCAAATATAAATTTTTGCCTTAAAATGTTTTTGTCTCAGATATAAAGTTTTGTCTTAAAATATTTTTGTCTCAAACTGTTTTTATCTCAAATATAAACTTTTGTCTTAAAATATTTTTGTCTCAAACTGTTTTTGCCTTAAATATAAAGTGTTGTCTTAAATTATTTGTCTCAAACTATTTTTGTCTTAAATTTTATATTTAAGACAATTCAATTGACATTAAATTTTAATGTAAAATAACTAAAATAAAAAAGTAACTTTTTAAGACAAGATTTCTTTTGTCTTAAAAAAATGTCTTAAAAGTGCCCTTAGTGTAGTAGTGAGATTTAACACATTTAATTTGGTCAATTTGACACTAGAAAGAACCCACAGTGGAGAAAACCAGTGCTAAAGGGAGTATTTGATTTGCTGTTGAAATGAATTTTTACAATAGAGAAAGGTAAACTTATCTCCCTTATTTTCTTTTTTGAAGTCGCTGTGAGAATACAAGAAGATTAGAGTCTTCACATAGTAGTCAAATCAAACTCATACTTGGTCTCCATATGTATGCTTGTATTCTATGTCAATACCACATATTATGGGCCCGATGATAGCAAAAATTCCCCTTAAAACCTAAGCCTTAACCTCTGATTTGAAGTCTCCCATTTTTGCACTGATGTAGCCTCCTATAATTCATTATTAGACTGAAGGATTTCTGGGTCTGTTTACCCAAAACATTTGGCTTATTTTTCTCCTAAAGTTTATGCCAGAACTCCCTCTGAACTCTGTCACAAAACTCGGGGTCAATGAAGGTGTGATACAAAATAAAAAATACGGCTAAAAATTCAGGCTAAATGCTAGTCCAAACTCAACTTCTAGTATGAAATTCTTGGAAACTCGTGCCATAGATCTCTGTTGGAATTTCAAGCTAGGAAAATCCCTATAAATTTTAACCCTCCTTTCAACGTTCAACCATTTCTCCTCCCTTCAAGTTACTCGCTTCTCATCTTCTCAATGCTCGCATGAGAATAATGAATGAGCTCAATCTCCTTTTCTCTCCCATTTGTCTTCTTAATAAGTTGAGAACCCTAACCCTTTGATATTGTTGAAGGATGTAATTAGTGTCACTCTTCATAATTATATTTAAAATGTATTTTTCAAAAGAAAGAAAATAATTTTTTATTATTAAAAAAATCGCTTTATTAAAAGTAACGTTTTAAGATAAAAGATTTCTTTTGTATTAAAAAAATGTCCTAAAAGTGCCTTTGGTGTAGTAGTCATATTTAACACATTTAATTTAGTCAAATTTACACTAGAAAAAACCCATAGTTGAGAAAACCAGTGCTAAAGGGAGTATTCAATTTTGCTGCTTAAATGAATTTGTACAATAGAGAAAGGTAAACTTATCTCCCTTATTTTATTTGTTGACTTCACTGTGAGAATACAAGAAGATTAGAGTCTTCACACAATGCTCAAATGAGACTGATACTTGGTCTCCATATGTATGCTTGCATTCTATGTCAATACCACATATTATGGGCCCGATGATAGAAAAAATTCTCCTTAGAACCTGAGCCTTAACCTCTTATTTGAAGTCTCCCATTTATGCACTAATGTAGCCTCCTATAATTCATTTTCAGGATGAAGGATTTCTAGGTCTATTTACCCAAAAAATTTGGCTTAGTTTTCTCTTAAAGTTTATGCGAGAACTTAACTTGAACTCTGTCACAAAGCTCAGGCTAAGTGAAGGTTTGATACACAACGAAAAATATGGCTAAAAATTCAGGCTAAATGCTAGTCCAAACTCAACTTCTAGTGTGAAATTCTTGGAAACTCGTGCCATAGATCTCTGTTGGAATTTCAAGCTAGGAAGATCCATATAAATTTTAACCCTCCTTTCACAGTTCAACAATTTCTCCTCCCTTCAAGTTATTCACTTCTCCTCTTCTCAATGCTCTCATGATAATAATGAATCAGCTCAATCTCCTTTTTCCTCCCTTTTATCTTCTCAATAAGTTGAGAACCCTAACCCTTTGATCTTGTTGAAGCATGTAACTAATGTCGGTCTTCATAATTATATTTAAAATGTGTTTGTCAAAAGAAAGAAAAAAGACTTTTATTTTTAAATAAATTGGCTTATCAAAGCATGGGTTTCATTCTTGGGTCAATTGTTTTTAGGTCAAAGTATCCATTGAAGACTTCTAGGGTTTATGTTAAGTGTCCTTGTAGCAAACCCAATTTTCATGTTTTGCACGATTTAATAATTAAACTCATCTTAAAATACATGACTAATATTTTATATTATATTATCATTTACATGAAAATAAAGAGCTACTCTACTATTTCTTTTTAATAACTAATACAAGAGAAAATAGTAGATTTAATACATTTAATTTGGTCAATTTGACCCTGGGAAAAGCCTATAGTGGATAAAACCAGTGCTAAAGGGAGTATTCAATTTGATCCTTAAGAAAATTTGTACAATAGAGAAAGTTCAACTCTTCTCCCTTGTTTTATTTGCTGAAGTCACTATGAGAATACAAGAAGATTAGAATATTCACTATGTGCTCAACTCAGACTGATATTTGGTCTCTGAATGTATCTTTGTATTCTATTTCATTACCACATATTATGGGCCCGATGATAGAAAAAATTCTCCTTAAAACCTGAGCCTTAATCTTTGATTTGAAGTCTCCCATTTTTGCATTGATGTAGCCTCCTATAATTCATTGCCAGATTGAAGGATTTATTGGTCCAAAAAAATTGGCTTAGTTTTCTCCTAAATTTTATGCCAGAACTCAACATGAACTTTGTCACAAAACTCGGGTTGAATGAAGTTCTGATACACAGCGGAAAATCCGCTAAAAATCCAGAATAAATACTAGTCCAAACTCAAATTCTAGTGTGAAATTCTTGGAAACGCGTGCCATATAACTTTGTTGGAAGTTCGAGGAGGAAAATCACTATAAATTTTAACCCTCCTTTCAAAATTCAATAATTTCACCTCCCTTCCAGTTACTCACTTCTCCTCTTCTCAATGCTCTCATGAGAATTATGAATGAGCTCAATCTCCTTTTTCCTCCCTTTTGTCTTCTCAATAAGATGAGAACCCTAACCCTTTGACCTTGTTGAAGAATTTAATTAGTGTTGGTCTTCATAATTATATTTAAAATGTATTTACCAAAAGAAAGAAAAATAATTCTTAGTATTAAATAAATTGGATTATCAAAGCATGGGTTTCATGATTGGGTCAATTGTTTTTAGGAGGTCTCCATTGAAGACTTCTAGGGTTTATGTTAGGTGTCCTTACCTATGTCACAATGTAAAGAACCCTTCTTGGGAATTATTTATCAAGAATAATGTAAATTAGGTCAATTAGGTATCCTCCACCATGCCGGCCTCAAGGAATGACAAGTCAACCTCATTAGAAGAATTTGATCACCTAAGATGACTATATATAAGAAAAAATTCCACTCATTTGGAGGACATCTAATACAAGTTTGAAATGAAGTAGCTGGAAATAAGAAAAGGAGTGAAGTTCAAGAAGGAAGTTGTAATCAAAGTTTTTGGGTCTCTCTTTCTCTCATGTGCAATGAAATTACGAAGTTGCATCAAGGTCAAAACTCTGAAGCTGCTGCATCAAGGTCGGATATGTGAAGCTACTGCATCAAGGTCGAAGTTGTGAAGCTGATGCATCAAGGTTGAAGTTGTTATGCTACTGCTCCAAGGTTAAAGTTGTGAAGTCGTATCAAGGTCGAAGTGATGAAGCTGCTAGGCTGAAGCTATTGAAATTGTAGTCCTGAAGTTGGGTCAAAGTTCAATTGCTAAGAAGATGAAATTTCCAGATTGTTACTGGGTTGAAGCTGATGGATAAGAAGATACTACTAAATTATTTTGGAAGGCTGACTTGGTGGAGGAGGAAGTTTTTTTGGTCAAGGGTATTGGTCTATTTCATTTGAATTACCGAAGAAAGAATTCTTGACTAGGTTTTCCCCTATATAGGGGCTCTGCCCTGGCTATGTGCCTACATTTGGTGTCCTTGATCGTGTTTTGGATTTGGCTTGATGAACTAAGATAAAAGAAAAACATAAGAAAAATAATAATAACTCAAAGCAATCATAAGTAATTATCAACAAGAGAAAATATTTCTTCCTTTTTGATTTTCCAACAGATCTAATGAATGAAATTAAATCTCATCTCATTAGATCAAAGGTGGAGATCATGTCCCCTTGATCTCCTTTTTAATGTGACCCCCTTTCTATTAATGAGTGTCCCTAATACTTTTAATGTTATAGTACCATGGTCACTTTTTCCTCACAAAGTCACTTTTAGAATATAAAGTGTACTTTAGTACTTTTCACATAAATTGACTTTTAAAACACATGTGACTTTAATAACTTACAATACTTAGTACAACTCCACATAAAAATTACATTAGGCCCCTTAATATTAATAAAATGATAATATCATTTAAACAAAATAGGATTAATGTGTTCCCCTAGACCAAAAGGAGAAATGTTTAGGAAACACCTCCTTGGTACTATTTTCAACACTCCAACTTAACGAGGAAGGTGTTTCTCACCACTCCCATCCCATCTCTAAAGAACATGCTTTCCCCTTGGAAATGGCTTGGTGAGAAGGTTTTTTCCCTATGCATCAATGAATATATAATCAAGCTTCACAACTCCCCTCTGAACCTAGTCTTTGATGAAGTGGATTTTGAACTCAATGTGCTTTGACCAACCATGAAATACTAGATTCTAAGAGAGTTTAATACAACTACAATTATCACAATATATCATAGATGGTCCCAACCCCTGACCAAATAAACCAAATAAAATCTTGCGAAGCCATAGTGCCTCACAACCTACCTAACCAGCTACCATATACTTTTCCTATGTGTTTCTTAATGCCACTGACCTCTATGTGCTAGGATTTTAGGGCCATTCTTGAATTGAAAATAGAAAGATACAAAATATAAACTAAAAAAGAGAACAAAATGGAAACTATCATCAAGACTTATGAGATTTAGAGCACTCCACTAGAATGGGCTTCTTGTATCTACATGGGGAGTAGCTTGGGTCACGTAACTGGCCTAAATGAGTCTATATTTCCCAATTCTGCAATCCACATAACAAATATTTAGCTACATATTGTCCAACATCAATAAAAGTTCCTCTTTGGCATCATTCCTGTCAACCAACACTCCTTCAAACAATAATTTGAAATGCCAAGATATGTTGACTGTGTACAGATATTGGTTGTAACAACCCTTAGTGTGGCCAATGTCCAGGGCTTAATCTACCTCTTCATCCAACACTTACGAATCAATCAAACAATGACACTTGTAGCTAATTCTCAGTCCACTTATGTTATCTCCTCCTAGACATGCTAAAGTGTGCATTCCCTAAATCATGAATAAGAGCTCTCCTCTTGTTGTTGGCCCTTGCTATCAGTAATACACCATGTTATGTTGGACTCAAGTCTGTTTATGGGGCATAATGATCCAAAACAATGTAATAGTTCACCTGGCCAAAGTGGAATAGGGACACCATGGAAGTGGAAATAGGGGTGGGGATATAGGAAGATTGTGTTATTACTCAAATTCTCCCAAGAGAAAAAGTGCCAACTGCAAAATATTTAAACAAACTATTAAATACAAAAATAAATATTCATAGTGTAAATTAAATGTACCACTAGATCTTTGAATTCTATAAACAAAATTACAACATCTATTTCATAAAACAAAAATTCTTATAATTTTTATATTAAATATGAGTTAGGATAATCTAAAATACATTAATTAGTTTACACTGTTAAAGAAAAACCATAACAAAATTCAAGACAAGTTGATGCATATACAATGTTGTGAGGCAAAGTCTATACTTGGAAGTCACATTCAATTGAAATAATACTTTAAGTTGCAAATATAGGAAAGCATTATAACAAGAAGTCTAATATTTCCTTACCTAATAAGGGAAGATCCATTTAAAAAAAAAAAAAAAAAAAAAAAAAAAAAAAAATACAATAAAATAAATAATGTGTAAGAAAAATAGTAAGAAAATGTCTAAAAACTAAAAGGCTTCAAACAAAGATAAACATGAGGAATAGTAAGTCAAATAAAAATAATGTTCATAGTAAAATCTAGAAACTAGAAAATACCATTTACAAGAAATTTAAACACATATTATTAAATACAGAACGAAATATTCATAATGTAAATTAAAAGTACAGCTAAATCTTTAAATTCCATAAACCTAAAAAAATTAATTTGAAATATACATAGAAACAAAAATTTATAAAATTAAAACAAAATTACAACTATTTCATAAAATATAAATTTTTATGAGCCCTATATTCAATATAATATTTGGATTATTAACATATTTTAAAATAATTTGAAATACATTAACTAGTTTACATTGTTAAATAAAATAATAAAATTCAAGCTAAGGTAATGCACATATAATGTTAGCAGACAAAGTCACATCCAATTGAAATAATATATTAAGTTATAAATATAGGAAAATATTATAACAAGAAGACTAGTATTTCTCTATTTCTCTTATAATAACCCAAGAACCATTGAAAAATATGATTTCTAAAGTAAAAAAACAGTGAAATAAATATTTTACAAGAAAAGCTAATAAATAAATGTCTAAATAATAAGAAGATAAAACAATTCAAAATAACTAAAAAATCCTTTGGTGAGTTGAATAGATAAAATTGCACACAACAATATATTCTCTATATTTATGAATGAGGAAATTACACACATATTTATACAATCAATAGTCTCAAGATAGGAATTCTATCTTAGACGTACACTAGTGTCGCTGAGAGATTCTCTCAACCATACACTAAACTAGGAGAAACTAAATTCCTATTATGTAGGAACAAACTCCTCAAATGGAGAATTACAACCATAGACAAGTAGGAATTAATTATTTCTAACTCCCCCCCTTAATGACTATTTGTCATGATAGTCAAATCCACCACCATCAGGCGAATTGCATGTACAAAACTTCCAAAAAACAAAGAGAGATCAGTGCCTTTCTAAGCCAAATATTCATGTCCAAATAACAATCGCAAACAGTTGTGCTGATTGCGCCTTTCGACGCAACTGTCAGATAGAAAAGTGCACCAACCCTCTTATGCTTAGACACACCAATATCTGAGACCGTGAGCCAGGTGTTACTGCAATCCACCTACTCCTACGAGCACAAAGTTGCCGTGTACACGTTAGCCACTTAGGAATTATGCCACCACCGGGCAAGTCCGATCTACCACCACCGGGCAAATCCGCCAACTTCAATATGCCACCACTGAGCAAGTCCGATCTGCGACCACCGGACAAATCCGCCAACTTCAATATGCTACCACCGGGCAAGTCCTGTAGCCACTAAGGCTTTGTATGTGGTTTCTGGCTCACCACAAACCATCACTTTACAGTGACAAAAGATGGTTTCAGGCTGACCATAAACCATTACAAAGTGGTTTTAAGATCACCATGAACTTTCAAATGCCTTTACAAGGCTTACATTCCATACTTCAACATTTGGAGTTTCTAGGTACATATAACAACCAACTTGCTTATAACATGCTAGGGAGTCTATTCAACAAACCACACTAACTCAAAACAAACTTCTACTTTGTTGTCCACCATAAACATTGTCATTTCTCCTTTACCTCATCTGTGAGGGGTCTACTGATAAAGAAACCAGAACATAGGCACTCACAGCCCCACGAAGAGAACACAATTTTCCCTTCAAGAACAATTTTCAAGCATACTGCCTCATGCTCGCTAACAATCTACAACACGATCTCGATCATCCTCCAATCTCTGATGTAGCTCCAATTGATGTCATTTTCATTGTCATGTGTTCACCATTCCCTGCAAATTTGCTTAGTGTTGGAATGACCAGTTCCAACACACATTCAGAATTGTGACAATAGTTGGTCAAACCAAAGTCACTTCAATAATAACATAAAATACCATGACATGAAATACTTATTATGAAAATCAGTAGCATTTACTTCATGGCCAAATAGTAAGAGTAGAAACTAGGTCGCCCTTGCTAGAGGACAAATGGAGAGCAAAAGGATGGGCTGACACACCCCCAATCACCCAAAATTGCTCATTTCTCCACCAATCATCAATACCAACCCCACTCCATCGCATCTCCAAAACATCAGTTGTAATGATGCACACAAAGAGAGCAATAAACCACAAACTAGCATAATTGCTAATCTCTGGAATTATAAATTTTCCAGTAATTCAGTCACACGATCCAATGCAGATGTAGACATTGTTTTTGAAAGAGTGTGTGCACCTCCTCCATATTTTCTTTGCACCTTTAATGAAAAGTCTGTTACATCCAGCAACAACAATTTAGCCTCAAAATAGTGTGCTAATGCCTTTGTAAGCATTTGTAGGTATGGTTCTGCAGGGCCTGACAACAAAATTGCACGACTAGCCGGAGACAAGTTTCTTGTGTGTTTGGAAATTTCAGCTTGATTTAAATGAAGATAAGCAGCATTAGTCAATAGCACCCTTGTTTGATCACTGAGATAATATGGGAATTAATTGAAAGTAACATTACCATCTTTGCCTTGAACGACCTGCTTGGCGAGCTCTTGTTGAATACATTAAGCCCAATTGACAGGCGGCACAACACTGCCACCCCACTTATTTAACGTCTGCCCAAATCCAAGCCCAAGCCCAACTCCGATTCCAACGCCGAGAGTAGACATCAATGCCACCTTCCCCTCCATAGTTGAGAACAAGGAACTAACAGAGGGGAAATCTAATATAGGAAAACGAAGAAGAATCAGATTCCCCTCTACGAACACAGCGGAAAAGACAACTGGCAAGGAAAACTAATATATATTGAGGAGAATGGGAGAAGAAAACAGAGGAGGGGGCGCGGAAGGAGAATCGATCTTGAGACCTCCTAAAGGCAAAATGAGATGATGATTGTAATAAATATAAAAACAAAAACAAATCAAATCTTCTGATGGGAAAGAAAGACAAAGATGATAATTGTGAAAATCAAATCTTCCCCCCTTGTGGTTGGAATCAAAGATTTTGAATTCCCCTTTAGTAAAGATGAATTATGATACCATCGCTTCCATCTCAAGCCTCAGAAATGCAACCCTCGGCAGTGCTAAAATCAGGATCATTTACTTGACTGACACAGCAACATGAACAGGTACATGAGCGGCTTACAAATGACGACCGCCGATACTGCCTCTTCCTCGACAGTCCCGACCTCCTTCACAACAATCCATACCACTTCCAGTTGTACGAACAGATGTCCCAGCTGCGTAAGGTTTCATATACAACTGTGATTCAGCAGGAAGATCGATACATAGCTCGCAGACTCTTAGATTTCTTCTTCACTCAGTAACAGCTCTAGACAAACAAAAATTTAATAAAGCTATACAAACACAGTGATTTATTTCTCTATGCCCAGGAAGGGCCAGAGGCCCTTACGGGCTCTGAAGCTCTGATACCAAGATAAAATTGCACACAACAATATATTCTATATATTTATGAATGAGGAAATTAGACATATATTTATATGATCAATAGTCTCAAGATAGGGATTCTATTTTGGTGTGGTTGAGAGATTCTCTCAACCACACACTAAACTAGGAGAAACTAAATTCCTATTATGTAGGAACAAACTTCTCAAATGGAGAATTACAACCATAGACAAATAGGAATTAATTATTTCTAACTTGAATATCATTGTTACACAAAATAATTCAAAATAAAACATGAAGAAAAATAAAATAATTTTATATAACTAAATTCGCATAATTATTATATGTATAACTCTTTTGGTGGGTTCTAGAACATCATTGTTACTCACTGTAAGTTTTTGGAGATTTAAGGAATGTTGTTATCCAATTCGCCGAAAATTCTCTAAACAATGTTATGGATCACAGAAGTCTAAATTCCTTAAAAGTAACTTTTAATAATATTGTTAAATTAAACTCGGAGTATCCAAGTAATAACCAAAGTTTCAAATCCCTAAGTTTTGTTCAAACAAACATACTTCCAAAACAATGGTATGTTGGGCAAAAAAATAATAATTGTAAGTTGGTTAAGTGTACCATAACGGTGCCCAAGAGCTTTGAGCGAGCAAGCGAGCAGATCCCTCAACAGGCTTCTCGCAATGATTAATTTGATAGACACCAAGGCTGTCTTGGCACTACTCAGCGAGGATTGAACGCTGGAGAGCGTCATCAAACATCATGATCATTTCAATATATGTTGCACTCTTGTCCTCCTCGCGGAGGTGCGGCAGCTCTCTTTTACATTTCAATACTCTTTGCTTTATGGTTTTTTTTTTTAATGATCTATTTTTATTTTTGGTTCGGAAAGTTTGAAATGGAAGTTTTAGTCAGTTTGTTATAGTTGTTTCATGCCCACCCATTTTTTTATTACTTTGACTTTGTGCCCACAAGTCGCCTCATCCATTACTTAATTTAAGGCGGCGGTCTTCGTTTTCACATTCAACTTAATGAATATCGCGGCAAGCCTTGGACTGCTACAAACATGATATAGTTTGTTGACAGAATCTCATCTATACATTATTGACAAGATCACAAAAGAAAATACCAAGCTCCAAGCGTGCTAGATTTATGATCCTGATAGATTTCTTGTTCAATAATTCATGGATTTTTAATTAATACCCAATTCATTTTATCAGGAGGTAAGTGTTGCATGGATGGGAATAGCCCACATGGGTTGAAACTGAGAAAGAGCCCCTATGAGTGTATGAAATACCAGGATCTTGTTTTTGAGACAATTCTTTGTAATTTTTCTTCACAAGAGCTAGTTAGGTAATAGACATTAGTGAGGAGGTGGTTTAAAGAAAACGCACTCATCAAAGAAAATCTGTAGACAACATTCTTTGGTAGTAATAATAATAGTCCGCCATTGTGATTGCAATAGTAATTGAAAATTTGTAGACAACATTCCTTGGTAGTAATAATAATAGTCTGCCATTGTGATTGCAATAGTAGTTAGTTTTTTGCCATAGTGCCTGCTATAATAATTAGTTTTCTGTCATAGTGCCTACAATAATAATAGTGAGTGTATTGTTAACATATTTCTAATTGATTCTAACCCTATCTTAAAAAATTTAACAAAAATTTCCAATGTACAGAAAATAAACATAATAAGCAAAGAAAAAACTGAAGTCATATGGTAGTATTCTACATTGTTTAGAGAGGCCTGTCACAGGACAATGACATCAAAAGAAACTCATTAGCATTAAAATAATAGCTTCTGCCATTGTTCCTGCAATGATAGTTAGTTGATTATAAACTATATTGTTAGTCCTCTGAATCAGAAGAAGCTCACTGGGATTACAATAATAGATTCTGCCATTGATACAACAATAGTGTTGAAATATAATTTCAACTTGCCGTGCAACGCATTTAATTTAGAAAACCACTGAGCCTTATCGTACCGCTTTTCATTGAAAGGTGGTTTTCCTTCGGAGGGTCGCGATAGTGTACACCGATCAACACGTGGCTCATGTACTTTTTGAAAACCACTTTTTTCTCGGAGCATAAACTTCCGTAAGAAAATTCCATGCGATAATGTCAAGAGCGGTCCGATCAATGAGGGGTAGATCAATGGTTGATACAAGCCTGCAAAATGAACTTGCGTGTAGTGAAAGTTTTTTGTTTTGACCGCCAGTTCTCCACGTGAAGTAATTAATAGAATTTACCGCGGATAGTAAATGTTGGTAGAATTTTAAATTTTATTGTTTTTTATTTTACGGAAGTATGGGCATAGGTCAACCTATTTTGTTATTTTTTTTTTGGTTTTGTGCATATGTAATGTTCGTTGTTTTTTTTGTTGAAAAAAAGAGAGTGAAACACACAACACCATGCGAGTAAAAACCATTACACAGCAGTGTAACATTTTTGTATCCATAGGCAAATTGTTTCTTAATGTAATATGCAGCAGCGTGAAGCTTGTTTGGGTGTTCGTTGAAAAATCAAAATGTAATGCACAACAATGCGAATGTATTGCAATTTTTTTTTATTTTACAACAGTAAATGTAAAAGAAATTTTTACACTAAAGAGACAGAGTAACCTTTTTAAGTTCTTGGTGAATCCCTATGTTAAGAGGATGAAGTTTGTATCAGGCAGTTTATTAATGAATATAAAGTTTTTATGTGTGTGAAAAACTCTGAGCTTCTCTAGCGATCTATTTTAAGCTTCCTTGTGTTATTTTGTGGCAAAAACAAAGTATTACTCTCTGTTCAGTGATTTTGTTTTGGAATTTAGCAGAAAATTTCCAACAAATAGAAGAAGCTCACTGACATTACAATAATAGATTCTACCATTGATAGCGCAATAATAAGTAGTTGATGATGAATAAAATAGTTCTAATTGATTCTAAAGAATTTTCCAACTTAGAGAAAATAAACATAAGCAGTTGTGAACCATAAGTGATGCCATAGAATTTCTGCATTGTTTGCAGAGGACTATCACAGAATATTTATATAGTTTACGTTGTAATTAAAAATCTTTACGTGAGAATGAACTCGCTGCAATTAAGTTGATATTAGAACATATTCATATAACTTACCAGATAATAAAAAACAAGTTCAAATAAAAACTAACTCTTTGCACTATTTTTTCTCTCCAAAACAAATAATTTAAAAATAGAACGAACATCTATTTTTCCAACTTATTAAGAATAAACATTTAAAAACTCAGGTGCATTCCCTCATACTTCTATTTAAGAAGGAACTTACAAAGAAAAAACATTTTCAAAAACTGAGGTGCATTCCTCACACTTCTATTTGGCCAATATTATTTGAAAATAAAATAAGTCACAAGATGTTGAAATTATAATTTCAACTGGAGTGAACAGTTGAACAACAACAGCTACTTTATGTCCTGATCCACGCCCCACATTTATTCTCGTTCTTTTAAGCCACCGCCATTACCGTCTTTTCACCCTTTAACTATTTTTTTGTTCTTGAAGGAGGAAGATCAGATCCAGCGCTGCGCCATTACTTCTAAACAACCACACTAAAGACCAGAATGGCTGAAAGTGAAAAGAAGCAGCCTTGAGCCGTCACAACATTTATCAGCCATGGGTTTCAACACCACTGACTCAAGAAATACAACAAAAGATCATATTTGTTCATCATGAGTAGCAAATTGTAGTAGAGACTTCATCAGCGAGTTAAAGCGGTTGATGGATAAGTTATGACCCCTTCCTGCACCGTAAAAAGCAGAAAATGTAATGCACTATAAAACACAGACATAGCAGTGTAGAAAAATATATAGAGAGTTTTTTTTGTAACGCACAGTAGTGCTGAAACTGTAATTTTTTGAGATAGTGAAAAATTGGTTTGTCGAACTGAAGTGTTCCTGTTGTAATCCCTCTGTCAAGAGGAAGATGCTCTTCAGCATAATCTCTTGTGAAAATCCCTCTATGTGAGGAAGACAATTTTGTAATAGTTGGTTTCCTGTTAATGAATACAAGTTTTTTTTTGTGCTGCTGAAACACCGTAATCAGATAATAGATTCTCGGCGTCAAAACAGAGTGTTGCTGAAACACCGTAATCAGAAAATAGATTCTCGACGTCAAAACAAAATGTTGCTGAAACACCATTGCTAAAACACTACATTCAGCAATTGGCGAAACTGCGTTGCTGAAACACCAGTTTCAGCAAACGATTTTTTTTATTTCCGTTGTGTTAAAACAAAGGATTGTTCTGTTCTACTCATTTGTTCTGGAATTATCAGAAATTCCCAAAAAAATAGAGTATCACTCTCTGTTCATATTTTTTTTGTTTTGGAATTTAACCAGAAATTCCCAACAGTGGTAACGGAGCATCTTTCCACTGTAATTTTTTTTGGAATGACCAGAAATTCCCAACATGGTATCAGAGTGTGTCCAAGCTCTTTGAAGACATCAAAGAAGCTGAAAGAAGGGTTCTTGCTACAACATATTATCCAATAGAGTGAAAACGCTGTCAAGGTATTTTTCATATTAGTTTTTTTTTGTGTAGTTGTTGAAGACAATTAAGTGATTTTTAATACAAAGTCAAGTATTACAAAAATGGCCAGCACCAGCACCAGCGTGGGTATGTTTAATACCCAGCTCCCACAGTTCAATGGGAAAAACTATGACTACTGGGCAATAACCATGAAAGCCCTGTTTGCCTCACAAGATTTATGGGAATTTGTTGAATATGGATTTGAAGAGCCAGCAAATGAAGATGAGTTTAATGGATTAACTCAGGCATAGAAAGAGCTGTTGAAGACAATAAGAAGAAGGATTCAAAAGCCCTTGTATTTTTATATCAAGCAGTGCATGAGAGTGTGTTTCCAAGGATAGCAGCAACCAAGACATCCAAAGAAGCATGGCAAACTCTCAAGACAACCTATCAAGGCATGGAGAGAGTGAAGACAACAAAACTACAGTTGCTAAGGAAAGATTTTGAGAACTTGCGCATGAAGGAGTCAAACAATATTGACTCATTATTTACATAAGCAATTGGTCTGGTCACACAAATAAGGTCTCATGGAGAAATTCTTGAAGAAAGGAGGATTGTGGAGAAACTATTGAGGTACCTACCCTCAAAGTTTGATGTGATTGTCACCACCATAGAAGAGACAAAGGATCTCTCAAATTTTTCAGTTGATGAACTTCATGCATCACTGATAACACATGAGCAAAGGTTGAGTAGAAATAAAAACGCATCTCTAGAGCAAGCCTTCAAGACCCAGATGTCATTTGAAAGAGGAAGAGGTCAAGGCAGAGGAAACAAGAAAGGAAGAAGCAGAAGCCAATACAGAGGTGGAAGAAACAGTTCAACAAACATTCAAGGTAGAGGCAGCAATCCAAATCAGAACCAAGGCCATGGAAACAACCAACAAAGTGGACAACATCATGCTCAAGGACAAAGGTATGAAAAATCCAATGTCCAATGTTATTACTGTAAAAAATATGGGCACTATGCAAGTGAATGTAGGAAGAAGCAGCATGATATGAGTAATAGATCTAGTGCAAATATCACTAGAGAAAATATCAGCCAAGATAATGTGTTGTTAGTTTGTAATATGGCTGAAACAAACAATGAAGATATATGGTTTCTAGATTCTGGTTGCAGCAACCATATGACAGGAAACATAGCCTTGTTTTCTGCTTTATATCAGAGTGTGCAGTCACAAGTCACACTTGGGATTGATAGTAAAATTTCTGTTATGGGAAAAGGAGAAGCTAAAATATTTACAAAGAAAGGTGAAAAGAAAACCATAGCAGATGTGTATTATGTTCTCGGAATGAAGTGTAACCTCTTGAGTATTGGACAACTTGTTCAAAAGGGTCACAATGTTTTCTTTGAGAATGATGTATGCACCATCATGGATAGATCACCCAGCAAACGTTGTATTGCTGAAGTGAAGATGACGAGGAACAAGATGTTCCCTCTCAGAATAATGGCAGATTTGAAAAATAAAGAAGTAATTGCAGCAGTGACATAAGAGGCTCTCCAAAGCGTACCAAAGGATGAAAATTGGTTGTGGCATTTGAGATTTGGACATCTCAACTTTGGAGGTCTTAATTTGTTGAGTAGAAAAGGAATGGTAAGAGGATTACCATTGATAGAGAAGCCAGACAACCTTTGTGAAGGTTGTATATTGGGGAAACAACACAGAGAAAGCTTTCCAACCAGGGAAAGCATAAGGGCAAAGGCAACCTTAGAAATTGTCCACTTAGATTTATGTGGACCGATGCAAGCTTCATCACTTGCAGGAAACCAATATTTTCTAACATTTATTGATGACTTTACCAGAAAGACTTGGGTTTATTTCCTGAAGAATAAGAGTGAAGTGTTTGAAAAATTTCAAAATTTCAAAGCACTTGTAGAAAATGAAAGTGGGTTGCGTATCAAAGTTTTGAAAACTGATAGAGGAGGTGAGTATATCTCCAAAGAGTTTTTACATTTTTGCAGAGAAAATGGAATTCATAATCAATTTACAGCAAGGTACATCCCGCAACAAAATGGAGTTGCTGAAAGGAAAAACAGAACAATCATGGATATGGTGAGGAGCATGTTGAAGGCAAAGCATTTGCCAAATGATTATTGGGCTGAAGCTGTACACTGTGCAGTATATATATTGAATAGGTGTCCTACAAAAGCAGTGATGAATAAAGTGCCGGAAGAAGCATGGAGTGGGAGAAAGCAAGGAGTCACCCACATGAAAGTTTTTGGTTGTGTGGCTTATGCACACATTCCAGATCAGCTAAGGAAGAAATTGGACAGCAAAGGGGAGAAATGTATTTTCATTGGATACAGTGAGGAATCCAAAGCTTACAGGTTGTATATCCCATCCACCAAGAAGTTTTTTGTGAGCAGAGATGTTCAATTCATTGAGGAGGAAGCTTGGGATGGAAGCATAGAGAAAATAGTTAATGTTAAAAACTGTTTGTCTCATGATGAAGATGATGGGGAGTTCGCTGAAACACATCCCCAAACAGCAACTCCAACACAAGGACAACAAGGGACACCCTTGAGGAGAAATGAGAATGCTTCTCTTAGCACACCACAAGGAGGAAATTCAAGTGCGTCCTCAAGCACTTGCACACCAAATGAAAGAGGTAATAAATTCAGAAATTTAAGTGACATTTATGATGAAGGAATGAATTCTTAGTTTGCTTTGTATTGTCATGTTGATGACCCTGTTCATTTCGAAGACGCAATTAAAGATGAGAAATGGATAGAAGCTATGGATGAGGAAATGAAAGCCATAGAAAGAAACAAGACATGGGATTTAGTTGAGCTACCGAAAGATAAAGAAGTCATTGGAGTTAAATGGGTCTACAAGACCAAGAGTAATGCTGAAGGAAAGATAGAAAGGCACAAGGCAAGACTTGTTGTCAAGGGATACAATCAACCGTATGGGAGAGATTATGAGGAGACTTTCGCACCGGTTGCAAGAATGGAAACCATGAGAGCAGTGTTGTCCATAGCGGCACAAAACAAATGGAAAGTTTATCAAATGGACATGAAGTCAGCATTCTTGAATGGAGTGTTAATGGAAGAGGTTTACATTGAGCAACCTCTAGGCTATGAGAAGAAAGGCCAAGAGCACAAAGTTTGCAGATTGAAGAAAGCTCTTTATGGGCTGAAGCAAGCTCCAAGAGCGTGGTATAGCAGGATAGATTCCTATCTACTGGAGAACGGATTTGAGAAGTGTGAGGGAGAACCCACCGTTTACATCAAAGAAAAGGACGGTAAAATTTTAATTGTTGTGTTATGTGTTGATGATGTGATTTTTATAGGTAATGATTACTACCTCATTGAAAATTTCAAATCAGTCATGAAAGAAGAATTTGAGATGACTGACATGGGTTTACTGAGATACTTCTTAGGAAATTAAATCAAAATAAAAATGGAATTTTTATTTCGCAAGCAAAATATGTAAATGAAGAGTTGGGCAGATTTAACATGCAGGACAGCAAGGCAGCAATCACCCCCACAGTGATGGGATTAAAACTTAGCAAAGAGGACAACAGCAAGGATTTTTACCCTAGCGTGTACAAGAGCATAGTTGGCAACCTTATGTATTTAACTGCAACTAGGCAGGACATAATGCATGCTGTTAGTTTAATTTCCAGATTCATGGAGAGGCCAAAAGAAACAGATTGGCAGGTAGCAAAGAGAATTCTGAGGTATGTTAAAGGTACAAAAAGGTATGGCATTTTCTATATTGTTTCAGAATGTTCAGATTTAGTTGGATATACAGATAGTGATTGGGCTGGAAGTTTAGACGACTGGAAAAGTACATCCGGTTACGTTTTTCACATAGGTTCAGGAGCCATTTCATGGGCTTCCAAGAAACAACCAATTGTGGCATTGTCTACAGCAGAAGCAAAGTACGTGGCAGCTACAGCAGCAACGTGTCAAGCGGTTTGGATGAGGATAATGTTAAGAAGTCTATGCCAAGAGCAGGCAACAACATCGATTATTTTTTGTGAAAATAGCTCAGCTATTGCATTGTCCAAGAATTTTGTGTTCCACAAGAGAACAAAACACATAGACACAAAGTTTCACTACATCAGAGAATTGGAGAACAATGGAGAAATCATTTTACAACATTGCAGGACTCAGGAACAGGTTGCGGATATTCTGACCAAGCCATTGGACCAGAAAAGTTTTGAGTTTTTAAGGAAACATCTGGTATGACTGATAACCGAGCAGTTGAAATTAAAGGGGAGTTTTGAAATTATAATTTCAACTGTAGTGAATAGTTGAACAGTAGCGGCTACTTTATGTCCTTATCCACACCCCACATTTATTCCTGTTCTTTTAAGCCACCGCCATTACCGTCTTTTCACCCTTTAACTATTTTTGTGTTCCCGAAGGAGGAAGATCAGATCCAGCGCTGCGCCATTACTTCTAAACAACCGCATTAAAGAGCAGAATGGCTGAAAGTGAAAAGAACTAGCCTTGAGCCATCGCTACATTTATTAGCCATGGGTTTCAACACCGCCGACTCAAGAAATACAACAAAAGATCAGATTTTTTCATCATGAGCAACAGATTGTAGTAGAGACTTCATCATCGAGTTAAAGCGGTTGATGGATAAGTTATGACCCCTTCCTGCACTGTAAAAAGTAGAAAATGTAATGCACTATAAAACACAGACATAACAGTGTAGAAAAATATATAGAGAGTTTTTTTTGTAACACACAACAGTGCTGAAACTGTAATTTTCTGAGATAGTGAAAAATTTGTTTGTGGAACTGAAGCGTTCCTGTTGTAATCCCTCTGTCAAGAGGAAGATTCTCTTCAACATAATCTCTTGTGAAAATCCCTCTATGTGAGGAAGAAAATTTTGTAACAGTTGGTTTCCTGTTAATGAATACAAGTTTTTTTTGTGTTGCTGAAACACCGTAATCAGAAAATAGATTCTCGGCGTCAAAACAGAATGTTGCTAAAACACCGTAATCAGAAAATAGATTCTCGACGTCAAAACAGAGTGTTGTTGAAACACCGTTGCTGAAACACTACATTCAACAATTGGCGAAACTGCGTTGCTGAAACACCAGTTTCAGCAAACGATTTTTTTTTTTTTTTTTATTTCCGCTATGTTAAAACAGAGAATTGTTCTGTTCTGATCATTTGTTATGGAATTATCAGAAATTCCCAAAAAAACTGAGTATCACTCTCTGTTCATATTTTTTTTGTTTTGGAATTTAACCAGAAATTCCCAACAGTGGTATCGGAGCATCTTTCCACTGTAATTTTGTTTAGAATGACTAGAAATTCCCAACACAAGATACAAAAGACTTATCATGCTCTTCGTGGAAAAATATTTAGGAAAAGCGTGAAAAAATCACCCTCATAGGATGAGAAACATAACAACAACAAGATTGTGTTCACATTTTCTACAATGCTAGATCCTTTCCCTTCATTCTGTCCTCGGCGACTGAGGTCAAACTATCGAGCTTCTGTGAGGCAGACTTGATTGCATGGAGAATCATCTTCTTCACCTCTAACTTGTCTTCATTCGCTGGGTGATTCTTGGGCAGCAAGCGGAACTCTTCAGTCAATTGAATACATTGCTCTAAATTCTCAGGGGATACAAAATCCATGGCAACTTTAATACATGACTTGAGGTTCCGAACTTGATGAGGACACCCAGCTAGAATGAAGACTGCCTCGTAAAGATTTTGTTCAAATGTCCATGCCTCTACTCCATATTCTTCTTTCAGGTTCCCCTTATGATACTCATTCAGGTAAATAGTCTGATCATGAATTGGATGAGTAACCTGTGTAAGATGCTTATTTTCAATGTGCCTGAATTCCCCCTTGCGTTTCACCAAATAGTCTTGTAACTTGGGTATATCCTCTCTCCGAAAAATATCCCAAAGAGCACCTCCAAATTCAGAGTCTTTGTTTTCAATCCTCCATGAACTCTCTGGCAGCCCATCACTTGTTCTGTATTTTCTCTCAATTTATCTATCGCTTTTTGTTGGGAATCCGTCAATTTGACTTCGACTGTATGCGTTATAATATTGACAGCATCGGCCACATCCAAGTGCACCTTAGTGATTGAATCCCATCCAATAAGCTCTTCCCTGGTGCCATAGGCTATGTAAGTTTTGGGACCCAAATCAAGTTTCAAGGAGTGCTTTGGAAGCTTTGTGGCAAGATTTAGAATCCCATATTTAGGATGAGTGTACTCCTTGAAAGGTAAGGCGCTGATAAATTCAGCACAATGTCTTGGTGGACGCTGTTCGAATAGATTTTCTGGAGGCAAATCCTTCAACTTATACAACTGGGGCCAACCATCATGGTGGTATTTTCCGCTTACATAATATGAAAATAACTTATGAATATTGATATCAGTCCACTTCCAATACATGCAATCAAGGACTTTCACTTCTAGTTCCTTTGAATTCTTGGTAATCTTGAAAGCCTGCCACATGACCCTTGGATCCCAACTCAGTCCAGTATTATCTAAAACATTTCTGACAATCACAGGCTCACCTCTTCTCCAATGTTTGTGAAAATTTTCAAGAGTCTCACCCTCGACATCTTGAACAGTTGGACAATACAAATAGTTGTCGCTGCCATCCTGCCTGTTAATAGCTTTTCTTAGCTTATCACAATGCTCAAAAATAGGCTTGAAGCATAGGGAACATGGATGTGAACCTCTTGCTGCCATTGGAAAGTCACAATCCATAGAAACTCTTTGTGCTATTTTCTCTATGTTTGCAACCTAATTTTGCCCAAATCTGGTGCACATTAATTCTAACAATTTCTTTGCACAACGAGAACATGGGATTGAATGATCAACATTAACTTTAAATTTAGACAATGGTAGTACAGAATCAAACTGACCTGTCATTTTAGAATTCTCATCAACTATCCTCTTTAACGTTGAATCACCTCCAGGCAGTTTCCCTTCCCTAAGCTCACGACAACAAGAAAGACAAAGCTCATACTCACAATCATCACAGCTTATGTGGAAACTTACGATAGATGTGTGGCAGTTGTCACAAAAATTATGCTCTCCTACGTTCACATTAGACACTCGAATCTTCAGGTCTTTTGCAGGTTTTTTCTAAATTTTTGCCTCCACCTCCAGTTCTAGCATTTGCTCACCATGAATTTTGGTGACGACAGAGAGGCCACTGCGAATCAAGTTCTTGCAAAAGCAGACCCTATCATCTACGCTTAATTTTTTCACTTTGACCTGGGGATATTTCTTTAAACAACTTTTTCAATTACAAGTTCCCCTACATGGGGGACATCTCTCTGCAAAACTTTCTACTATTAACAAAGGGTATGATATTTCAATGCATTTAAGACCGTAACGCAATATTTTGCATGTTGAACAGTTGACAACAGTTCCTTTGTCATTCCTTTTACATTGATGGCAATTTGTACAATCACTTCTATCATCTGGTGCTTGAATTTTAGTCTCATCAGCTTGACGTTCCTCTGGTGGTTGCATTTCTGGATCCTCACTATCAGTTTTCTCCTTTCTAATCTCCTCATCAAGAACATGTTCCTCATCAGTTGGTGGCATCATAAAATCTCCTGAGGTAGAAAACTGTGAATTTTGCACCCCAGGCTTGAACAACTCCTCTTTCATTTTGGGTTTCTGTCCTTTCTTCTTTGGAGGAACCTTGTCCACCTTCTGTGACACGGTCCGGGGCCTACACCGCTTCCTTGGAGGAACCTCGTCCACCTCATGTGACACGGTCTGGGGTTTTCTTCCCTACTTCCGAGCCTGGACTTCGGTGTTATGTCCCACCACCATTTGGGGATCCAAAAATGTCGAAACTTCAGGTTCCAGACCAGGAGAAATCTACTTTCTGCTTCGCTTCCTAGGACCCGGGAATTCAGAAAAATTGAAAGAACCCACATGCGGATTAAATTCGAACTTTGCATCGCGTAAATTTAGTGCCATACGATATATAGATTGTGTTTTAAATTATTTCCTGGGATCCTCCTCTTCTTCATCCTTTCATTTCCGACCCCTCTTTTTCTCATATCCCTCTTCGCTGTCATGTGCCACAGCCAGGGGATTCCTTCCCAACTTCCTAGCCTGGACTCTGGAACAGGAATCAACTCCCATCTGCAATTTGGGTGCATATTCCTCGCTCTTCAGAAACATCGAATCATCCGGCTGCGCAGGCGACATATTCTCGAACCCTGCGTAGCGTAAATGGAGTGGCATGGACCAGTCAGGCTTTTTGTTAGAAACCGGTGCACTGGACATCTGGGACCCAATCATCGTCTTGAACTTTCTAGGGTTTTCAGTGTTAAAATCCTTACCAGGCTTCCCTCGAGTTTGACTTTTTTAACCTAGTTTTTGCTACCTCCTTGCATTCAGGTGCTGTTTGCAGTTCACCACCCTCATCGCCCTTACGTGACACATTGTGGAGTTTGATGGCACTTTTCAAACTCTTCATTTCGTTATTAGGGTTGGCACACGAAATAGTTTTTAGACCAATTTCACGTCTAATGATTGGCATCCACCATTCAGAGTTTGTGGTCGAAACTTGAGGACCGAACTCCCGAAAAATACCACTCTTATCTTTTCCGCACCATTATTAATTTTGTTCTCCATAATCCCAAATTTTATCTGCATTTCACCAACAAAACTCTAGCTACCCAGAATATTCGAAATACTAGGGCCACTCTCTATTAATTTGTTTCTCCATAACCCCAAATTCCATCTGCATTTCACTAACAGAAATCTGGTTACCCAGAATATTCGAAACACTAAGGTCAACGCACGAAGCAATTTCTAAACTTAGTTTTTCCTTCTCACCAACCTCATTAGGGTGATCTAACACAACTAGGGGATTCTGGCATGACCTCCTCTCTTTACCCTGGCCCGTTGGAGAATAAAAATTAGCAAACTGACCAACGAGCGCCTCTAACAAACCTGCAGAATTCTCTGCAGAATTCTCTTCACCCATTTTGCACAGGTTCACCTAAATCAAAAAGCTAGTTTTGTTCTAAGTTCCGTGTTGTGCTCTCTGTACTCTCATAGATCCCTTACAGATCGAAAAAAGATTTTAACTTTAAAAAATGATATATCAGAGCTTATTATAAATATCAATAAAATGAAATGGTGCCATTATGACATTTCACTATTTTAAGGAGATGCCACCATTGTTTCTATTTTTAAACGGCCATACTTTTCTATTTTAAGCATAGTTAGTTAGCAATTCAAAATAACAATGATATATTGGTTAATTTATATAAATAAAATATAAAACCGATTTATTATTTTTTTTTTTTTAAACATGGTCCCTTAACTATTAAAAAACTAAAAAGATAAATTTTATAAATTAAAATATTTAGTAAATTTAATATATTGGACCAATTTGGTTTTTTTCAATTTGAAAAACCAAGAAATATTATACGTTTTTTTTTTTTATATATGAAAAATTTACATATAGTTTTGTTATTAAAGATTTTGAATTATATATAAATTTAGTTTATATTAAGTGTTTAATATTAATGACTGTTTTTTTTCGCCTTACTTGCAATTCTACATGTAAGGTAATAAATTCATATATCAATAATGTATTGGTTGTATTAGGTTGGACTTATATCATTTTATTCTTATAACTCATGATTCAACTATGAACCATGCACACCCAAAGAAAGATCCTATCCTTCTCCACAAACTAGAGTGAAATGGTTGGTTATATGGAAGCCAAAAAAAGTAAATCATATGAATAAAATGTTTATATGGAAAAAAATAATTTAAAATAATTTAAAAATATCTATAAAAAAATAAAATTTAAAAAGTAGAAATAAATTATGATGAAATTTTCAATATTGAAGATAATATACTCCACTAAACAATTTAATTTATCCATTTTCACATAATGTTCACTTACTAACTAATGCCTACATCAAACATCTTCTAGATGTAAACCCTAATTATTGATATAAATGTGGTTAATAGAATAAGTAAATAATAATAATGATTGTATTAAAATTTAACCCAACAACACATTTTAGATTATGGTGGTGTTCTTAATTTTTTTTTTTTACTTTTTTTAATTAATGAGAAGGTCATGTGTGTGCCTATATAAGTTTAGTCTAACATCTAGAGGAAATAACAATTTTCTCTGTAAATTTAACCAAATTCAGGTAGATATTTTTAACTTTAAGTTATTTAATTTGTAGAATTTGAGTATCCCAAAGAATTTTTAGGGTATTGAATCTATTTATAGTTAAAAAAAATATTTTAAACCACAAAATCACAATCTTGCTTAAAATTGTATCACCTAATTCTGGTGAAAAAATCTATTTCATATATATGTTGACTAATTCAAAATTTGATTTTTAAATTCTTTTTCATTTTCGAAAAGGTTTTTATCTATTATTGTAGTGCATTAAAGGGATAATGAGAAGGATTTTACCTATTATTGTACCGCATTGATGAGAATTTAGACTAACATTTTTATAATTAAAGTTAATAGAATGAAATAAATTGTGTAAACATTTTATTTGGTCAAATAAAATAAAATACATTTATAAAATTAATAATTATATTTATTAATAAAAATAAAAATAAAAATAACTTTACCTTAAACATTTATATTTGGTCAGAAATAAAATAAAAAAATTAAACATAACTCTACATTGAAACAAAAACAACTCTAAATAATATATTATAGATTATATTCCTCAGAGTCTGAACATTGGAGAGTGGTTATGGGGAAAAAGCAAAGAGCGAGGGACTCGAAGCCGGGTCTATTTTTGACACTACTCTTCCTCAGTCGGCACTAGGTTTCAGGGTTGTGTGAGGTTCACATCAATGAAGTTTAGGCGGAACTATCACGAGGTTTCCCTTTGACACAACGTGCAGCAAGTGTTAGCAATAATATTCAAAGGCTGTTGGTTAGTTTACCATCACAAGTCTTGCAGTACCCGGTCAAAATTCCGACCCCTTTACTCTCTGCAATTGACTACGCTATGGTTTTGTGCTTCCTTAACATAAGCCAACTGGTTACCTGGGTGATACTCATCGCTGCTTGAAGGTTTGGTGGCAAGTGCTCTACCCGCAACAGTTACCCGGGTTTGTTGGTTCGCGGTTATTGACCCGCACCCTTTAGTTTTTTTTGCAAATGTCAAGGATGGAGGAGGGTTACGAGGAGGAGCTCGTTGACTACACCTCAGACAACTACTAGAAAACTGAGATTTTTGTGGCTTCCCATCCGCAAACCCAAGAGGGGGTTAGACATGCTACTGCTTATACACCAGATGAATAGGTTAACCAAAATGACATTGGTTTGGCAGACATGGAAGTCTCACTACAAGGTTTGGACATCACTCAACTGATCGTGGCAGTTACTGAAGGCATTATTAGCCTTGTAGAAAGCACCAGTTCCCCCTTCCTTTCCATTCCATCACCATCAGACCTTCCTGCCTGGAGCGGAAAACAACCGCAAACTGAGGGACTACAAAACAGGGAGGGTTTCTTGGCTTTTGCTTCTGAAGACTTGGGGTTTGGCCATATTGTGCCGAGCATTGCCCATGGAACTGTAAACATCTTACCTAGCAGGCCCTGAACCCTTTCAGGACGCTATGCGCATTATGACCCAAGAAATAATGTGTAGCTTTCGGGATTTTTGTAGGGCTTGGTGAACAACGAGCTGGAAAGGGAAGAACCCAGGGATTCAAACTCGGAAGATAGCTCGACGAGATCATGAAGCCTTCACACAACTATCCAAGATTCGAACGCGAAGGAGGGAAAGTAGTCAAAGCTCTCCAAGACAAGGGAAAGGGGTCAGATGTTAGTGTTTGGAGAAGGCATTGGCATGGAAAAATCTGCCCTAATAGAAATCACAGTCTTAGTGGGACGGGTCTATGGAAGGAACTACTCGCCGGGGCGCCTGAAACGCTAGACTATGGAAGTTTGGGGGAATGTCCGAGAGCATCTCCCCACGGTTTTGGCAATGTTAAGGGGATGGTTTGTGCTATTTTTCTCTAAGCCGGACGATGTGAATTGGGTATTGACCCAATACTGGCATGTAGAAATGACTCCCATGCTTCTCAAGTGATGGACAACACTCTTCGGCCCGGAGAAGGAGAGCATTGGCGTAGGGCCGATATGGGTCCAACTGCCAAGCCTCCCATTGCAATTCTGGTCAGAGGAGATTTTTAGAATCATCGGGGATGACCTTGGTACTTACCTAGACCACGACAGATCATACATGGACACTGGAATTTTAGAAATGGCCCTTATCCTTGTTTACCTGGACACTAGAGATGGTTTGGTGGTATGATATCGATTTCAGTTGGGACCACTATCAATTGGCATGAATTGGACTACAAGGGCATTCCATTTAGATGAAGGAGATGCCGTGAAGTTGGTCACCTCTACAAGTCTTGCCCTCTAGTCACAGGGTTAAGGCCAAACCCCTCGGGAAGTTTTGTCGCAGCTAATACTTAGACGGATATGGGAATGGTTGAGATCACGACCCTTAAATCTAGATTACCGAAAGGACCCAATGGGCAGCCTTTAGCTCCTTCAGCTCCTCTAGAGTCAGAAAACTAGAACTCAGAGGCTCCGATCACCAAGGCTCGCTCTAGAGAAGGCATGGGTTTCATGGGTACCACCTCTCCCTCTCACCCTCATATTTTGACTGATTGTATAGTTTCTGATTCTGATTCTTTACATGCAAATTCAAACATAGTTTCCTCCTTTCCTAAGACCAACCAAGCTTGTTGCCCACTGGTCTTTGCACCCAACCCCATCCTAAACACTCCCTGCTCTACCAACCAAATTATCTAGCCCTCAGTGCCCCCTAGGGATTCGACTTCCGGATCCTCCTACTGTTACAACCTGGGTTCTATCCTTCCATGCCTTCAGATTGGAGGAGGACCCAATCCCACCTCTCCCCCCTAAAGCACCTCGGAGAAGGCAATCCTGCATCTCCAAAGCTATCAAAAGTGCCAGCCTTGAGGTGGCCTCTAGTATTCAAACTCCCATAGATTATGTCCTTAGAGAAAAGGGGAACCCTGCTACCGTGGACCCGTGAAAGGCCTATCCTTCAATTGTATGGGTTTAGCCAGCCCTGATAAAAATTTTGCATTGAAAAGATTGTGTCTGGCTGAAAGATTGGACTTCCTAATGCTTCAAGAAACTCTACGAGATGGCCCCTCTATTCTCCAAACCCTAAACCCTCTTTTCCTGGTTGGGAGTTTTTCTTTTTGGATGTGAGGGGGCACTCGAGTGGAATCACTCTAGGATTCAACAAATCCTCTATTAGAATCATTGATGTTTTGGGAGGGAAGGGCTTCCTCGAAGCATACATTATTTCAAGCTCACCCAACATCACTCTCACGATCTTCAATATCAACAGACCCTGCCATCACAGAGAGCCTTTCTGGGAAAGCTTGTTACAGGAGGGCTTTATGCAGTTTGAAAACATAATAATTGGGGGAGATCTAAACTTCTCCCTGGGGCTAACAGAATCTTGGGGCCACAGGGCTCAATTCGATGTCCTAACAGGATTTTTTGAGAAAATTTTGGATGATAATGACCTCATAAGAATATATTATGTTTGCAAAATTCCTACTTTGAGGAATCGCATAACAGGGGAGAATGCCCTAGTGAGTTGTTTAGACAGATTCCTCATCAAGTTTCCCCTTCTAAAATGTCTTGCGCGAATCAGGCATTGGGTTGGTTCCAGGCTCCCCCTTCAAATTAAATGCTGAATGGATTGGTGAGGAAGGTCTCCAGGATTTGGTTAAAGAAAATTGGACCCACTACAACAGGGAAGCTGGGTTGTCTCTAGCTTCAGTCATTTCAAACAACCTCAATTGTCTCAAAGGAAAACCAATATCTTAGGTCAAGGTAAGGAAGCAAAAATATGAGGAGAAGTTTTTTAAGATTGAGGTGGAACTTGCAATCTATGAATCATTGGGGCTGACTTGTTATGTTTCACTTCACACTAAGGACCAGCTTATTAACCTAGAGAAAGAAAAGATTAAACTCCTGAGATGAGCTGAAGGGACTTGGCGCCTAAAGAGTAGAGCTATTTGGCTAAAATCTAGAGATGAAAACACATAGTTCTTCCAACAATATGCTAGAGGCAGGAGAGGTGTCAACACAATTTGGGCACTAAAGGACCAACATGGGAGAGAGGCCAACACCTTCGCACAAATTACAGACTTGGGGGATCGACATTTCTCAAACATCTACAAGAGCCCAAGACGTGTAAACATAGTGGAAATCCTTCGGGTGGTAGAGGCGATCCCTCGATTTGTTGAGGAAGAAGAAGGGAGATGATGAATTTTCCCATCACTCTGGAGGAATTGGAGGTAGCCCTAAAAATTCTTAGTAAAGATAAGAGTCTTGGGCCGAATGGCTGGCTCATCGAATTTTACATCACCTTCCTTGAGCTTATTGTTCAGGACCTCCTTCTGGCCACCGAAGATTGCAGAACTTCGGGAAATATGTCAAAAGCCTTCAACTCCACCTTCATCGCCCTCATTCCCAAGGTGGATGAGCCTCAATATTTTGATGACTTCAGATCCATATCCCTCTACAATTGCATTTACAAGATTACGTCCAAGATAATTACCCTCCGCATAAAGCTAATCCTCTCCAGGATAATCTCAAAGGAACAATTTTCCTTCCTCAGACACCACCATATCCAGGAGGCCATAGGCACCACCCAGGAAATTCTCCACTCCATCGAAACCCTGTCCAAAAAAGCAACCATCCTCAAGATCTACTTATATAAGGATTTTGACAAAGTTAATTGGACTTATCTTCATCTCGTGCTCACACACATTGGGTTCCCTCACCAATTCATCAAGTGGATGGGGAGTTGTTTCACTTTTGCTTCCTTCAGCATCCTAATCAACATGGCAACTTCCAACTTATTCCATGCAGAAAGAGGACTCAGACAGGGCTACCCTCTCTCTCTAATGCTATTTCTTCTGACTATGGAAGGGCTCAGTAGACTTATAAAATTGACAAGAATAAATGACACTCTTGGAGGAGTGGAAATCAATGACATGACCATTATTTCTCACCTTCTTTTTGTTGATGATGTTCTAATTTTTCTAAACAGATCCTTTAGGGATACCTCTAGTTTCAAGTCAATTTTATCTCCCTTTTGTAAAGCTACTGGACTGGAGCTGAATTTTGACAAATCAACAATCATTTTCAGCTCCTATCTCCCAAATGAACAAAGATTTGTCTCCCAACACTTTTGTCTCATAAGACAAGAGTTGGAGAATGGGCCGAAGTACCTGGGCTTCAGACTTAAGCTAAATGGGTACCTCATTGCAGATTGGGTTTGGATGCTTGAAAAATTTGAAGCCCGAATAAACATCTCGGAAAAGAAGTGGCTCTCTAGGGAAGGAAGACTCACCCTCATCAAATTAGTCCTTGAGGCTATTCCAGTCTACTGGATGTCCCTGGCCTGGATCCCAAAAGGCATTCATCACAGAATCAAGCAGATCTGTAGCAAATTCCTTTGGCGGGACAAAACAATAGGTAAAACATTCGCTTGGGTCAAGTGGGAGAGGATAGAAAAACCCAAGAAATGGGAAGGCTAGGGTCTTAAAGAACCCTAGGACTTTACAAAGGCTCTAGGAGAAAAACTGGGTTGGAAAATCATTTCCTCGAGCAGCCTCTCAAAAGATGTGATTTACAATAAGTGCAGTTATCCACGAACAATTTCAAATTGGGTTCGTAGCCCCTGTCACAACCACATGGCGGTCTCAAACATCTAGAAGGCCATCACACACTCCATTAATATCATTAAACAGGGGCTAGCTTGGAAGGTGGGGGATGGATTCGACTACCTATGTGTCAGTTAAGGAAGTGGAACAGGTGGAACACATCACACATACCTTCCACATCAACAACATAACTCCTAGGAGCCATCCCAACCACTTAGGTAACCAACCCGTGAGATCAACTGAAGTTTTAATGGATCAAACTCTTGGAAACTCCCTTGATATGGACCAACATGCATCGAGGAGGCTCCAGATGCTCCCACAATAAGGGCAAGTGAGCGTTCGGGGAATTCCCCCTTATGTTGTGCCTACAACTCCGAGATTTGTGCCACTTTTTCAAGCCCAGAGCCTAGGTCTTGGCCTAGAATGCAATGACTCCTTCATAAATGAAATTTCACAGTGGAACAATGATACATCTACAAAAACATTGACAAGGACTAGACTGGACCCCTACTAGCCATCACAAGAATTTTGTCAAACATGTCACAAACATAAAAGCTGTAGTTCTTAACAACAAAAATGAGCATATGAGTCTCATACTTATTTGAGAATCATTAAGAAGCATTGATTTCTCAACACATTATCTACAATTTCATCTATTAGCCATGGATACATTGTTCATTCATTTACATAGCCACTGTCATAATACATGCTCATAACCAGCAAAATAACAATAAAAATACCAAGGAAACAATAACCATATAATCCACATATAAAATAATACAATACTCATGAATTAACAAGGATAAATAACCTCATATTAATTATGCAAAGCACAACCAGGTTTAGAACTTCCATGAACCACCCAACCATAGACATGGCTAAGCCAAATCTCTCTTAAGCAATGTCATCCTCGTGCCATATTCCAAGCATGAATGTGGGATCTCATAAAACACATCAATCAAAACTATCCAGGGCTTCCAGAGGCCAAACCACCTCAACCCATCAAACAATGGTTCCACCTCACAAACATCACAAACCATCACCAGATTGGTCGCTACCCAAGCTTTCTAGGGCTCCAGAGCGTTCATTCCAACCAAGGCTTTCGGACCAGTAACTCAAACCACAACTACCTCTGGGCTCCATAACGATTGTCTAACCAAGGCTCTAGGACTAGTAACTCAACCCATCAAGGGCTCTAGAGCATTTGTCCAACCAAGGCTCTAGGACAAGCAACTCAACCCAAACTGTTATAGAGCTCCATAGCACTTGTCCAACCAAGGTTCCAAGAACTAGTAACTCAACCCAAGCTAAAGGAAACATGAGAACCAACCAGAAAAATAAAGAAATGAGCCCACAAGACCATGGATATGCCATACATGCCAAAACTAGCGAGGAAACTATACATGCAACTCGATACCTACAAGAAAAACCTACTGTAGCTGCTAATCTTGATGTCCTCTTACACTTTCCTGCTCTTCCTTTGCCTTCTTTCTCCAAAACTCCAAGTATGCCACACTCCTCCAAGAGTGCTCCAAGAAAACTCTAAGTGTCGAAGAGTATGAGAGAGAGAGAATAAAGAGAGAGCTCCAAAATTGAACTGATAAAAGTCTACACTAGCCAAGCCCTCTTCACTGATCCTCAGAAGTCTTTTTATCAATGAGGCTTCTATTTTCGTCAATTTCCATTACTTTCCTTCATTTTCCTCCTCACATACAACCTATGACCTTTCACCTTCCTTTTGTCCTAATTTGCATTATTTTCATAAATAAATGCCAAATAATGCCACTTTGCCTTTCCAAAGCCTTTTCCATTTCCTTTTCCATTTTCCTTTAGCCATAATAAACTGAATGAACACCCACTAGGATGTTTTTTCCCACCATTAAGCTTGGAATACCTGCCCAATGACCTTGGTCTTATATATTTTTAAATGGATTTTTAACCAAGGCTATTACAATGGTGGAGGGTAGTTAGGCCATTTCGCCCCCGCTCTCAGTATTAAAAACTAAGCATGGGGAGTGAAATGGTTGTAAATCATTAGATGTGTAAACTAGTGTGATTATGCAATTGTAGTTTCACACAAAAGTCTAAGGACCCACACGAGGATACATGTCAGAGGGGGATTACCTAGTGCCCCATTGTGATTTATGATGAGGATTTGTTGGTGATTTGTCGATGCGAAAACACACAAGACCCAATGGGTTATTTATTTGGAAAAGGTGATTTGGTTATAATGGTTAGTGCACTTGTTACTTGTTTTTGATCATTTTTGTTATTTGTAGGCATATAAGAGTTCCATTACGTTTCCACACTAGGGAGAGGGGTGCAAATGGGTATTAAAAATGCCATAGAAAAAATGGATACCTAGGAAATTTGGGAAAAATAGGGATTTTAAAAATTGTAAGTATGTATTGGAAGAGGGGATCAACACAAGGAATTTTCGAGGTATTTTTTCAACATCTACTAAAATTAGGAGCATTTTTTAAAATCCCATGAATGAATGTGCTATGACACAAGTTCACTAATTCCCTGTGATATAGAGATCATGCTATTATTATTGGTGACATGTGGTTTGGATGTAGGAGTGTATTGGGTATTTTGAGGAGGTTCTCCTATATTTTAAGGAGTAATTATGTAACTTATCTCAATTATCTATAGGTGAAGTTGTGCTCCACACTCACATTTATGTACATGGCATGTACTTCTCATTTATTATGATAATCGAATATTTAAACCTACTATATACTATGTAATATACTCTTTATAATCCTTGGGATCTCATACCACCTACATACATGTATATTAGGGTTTGGTGTACCCTTAATTAGAATACTTCCATGTTCTATGAAAAAAATAAATGCTTCATGTAGTAAATGAATAGGGATGTTCAATAGTTAAATGTCATGAAAAGTGAGTATTAACTTGTGACTTTAATTTTCGAGTATGGTGATGAAGCAAATATGCTAGGTTTAAGGGGTTATTATTAGCCTGAAACAATAAGTTAAAATGAAATTCACATACTAGGGATTAGGCATATTAACGAGTAATGAAGTTGAGACTTGGGCTGATTCAAGGGCTTAACATTTTAAAAGGAAATGTAGTGACTTAGTTCACAACAATTAGTGATTCTACCTTCCTTGCCTCATATCTAATTCTCCACAAGTAAGAGTATATGAGATCAAATATCATGAGGATAGTTTTTTTTGGAGTGGAGGGAATATCTCTATCAACCAACACTCTCCTTGCCTTACTAATATTGGTCATTATAATAAGGTTAGAGACAATTGTGAAAGCTCAAAGACCCAAAGAAGGATTTTATTATATATGGTTATCTCTCACTAAGGGTATTTGAACTTGCATGTGAAGATGGAGGATCTAACTATTATGGTTACTATGATAGTATCCCACTTATAGTAGAGCATTGAGGAATTAACCATAGATTTCTAGGTATCCTAAAAGTCATGGACATTTAAGGTTTTTATTTAGTGACTTGTGTTTTATTGGATCATAATTTTTCTTATATTAACTTACATGGTAAAAAAGTTTCCAAGGAATTCTATGTTGGGTTGGAATAAGAAACATGACAAAATTTTGGTTGAAAAAATTTAAAAGAAAGGAAGAAAAAAACTATAAAAAAGCATATTCAAACCGACCTCATTATGTAAATCAAAGTCTTAAAGGTTTCAAAACATGGTAAACCAAAGCTTTGAAGCTAAGAAGTATTGGAAGTCTATGGCATAGATTTCATTATAGTAAGAGTCATTTAATACTAAATGCAAAAATAATTAAACACTAAATGTGAATGATAAGATGACTCTCAAATTTCCTTCCAATGTTTGAAAGTCACTCCAATTGAAATGATATTCTAAGTTACAAATATGAAGAAAGCATTGTAACACATTGAGCATTTGAAAGTGGAAGGATGAAAAAAATAATTGCTTCCTTAGATAATAACCCAAAAATCATTAAAAAAAATGATTTTTAAAATAAAAAATACAGTAAATCAAATATTGAAAAATGAAAGCTAGCAAATAAATATTTAAATAGAAAAACCATTAAACACAGCTAAAGAAGAGGGACCATAAATAAAAATAAAAATGATATTCATGGTAAAATTCATAAACCAAAACATGCGATCTACAAATTAATAAATACTAAGATAAGACTTTATTAAGTCTTTTTTTTGGTTTTTAATTTTTGTAAACTACATCTTTATCATATCCAATATATCACCTCATCGGAATTGAATAAAATAAATTCAAAAAATAACTATATCTTTGAATTCCAAAAAACCAAAATATAAAACAATTAGATTTTTAAATTCTATTCCAGTAAAAAATATATATTTCTATCTCTATAAAATCTCCAAATAACAAACATATATCACTATATTTAGAATAACAATATAAAACTCAAAAAATAACAATGCTGAAATACATAAAACCCAAAAAAACTTGAAGTGATCACTTCAACTCATAAAATCAATCATCTATTTTTAAAATGCAGTTATAAATATGTCATTTATCTTGCTTGTGTTTTTTAAATGGTTAAAAAAATTAAAATTTTAAAATAATTATTTCATAAAACAATTTTTTTTATCATTTGTATATTTAATATAATTTTTATACTATTTAAAAAATCAATAATAAAATTCAAAACAGGTGTAATGTGAATACAATATTGTGGACAAAGCATATATTTGAAAGTTAGATGCAATTAAAATAATATCTTACTTTGCAAATATGAAAAAAACATTGTAACAACTATTTAAGTAATTGGAAATGTAGAAGGAGAAATTATTTAAAAAATATTTTTAAAATACAAAATATCTTTTTTGGGAAAGAAAAATTTGCTGAATAAAGAAAATATCAAACTAAAGTAAACCTCGAAACCATAAACGCACTTATTATTAAATATTAAAAATATTAATAATGAAAATTAAAATCAAATTTACGTCTTTGAATTTCATAGGCTAAAAAATTAATTTACATAATGAAAAAAGACCATTAAAATGTTAAATTGTATTGATGCTTAAATATGTGTAAAGAACAAAAATGCATAATTATATTTAGAATAGTAATGTGAAAATACATAAAACCAAAAAGGTTTTAGGTAATCGAATCAATTGCCATTTCTTTTAAATGTAATTATAAATATGTCATAAAAAATGAAATTTAATCTTCAATCGAGGGTGAATAATCATAATTTAGTATTATAATGCACGTTTTTATATAATCATAATTTAGTATTATAAGATATGTTCTTATAGTGTTGTCCCTGTTAAGTGGTCATTGGGGCTCGTGTGTGTTTGCATTTAAGGAAGTTTCGATAGTGATATTGGCATTAAATCGGAAGCTCAAAGGTGGAAGGAATGTTTGTGTACTTGGGAAATGATCGATGTATGGGGGTTCTCACTAGTTCTACGGTCTTTGCTACAACTCTTTTGAAGGTAGCAGAGGGTGCGGTTATCTCTGTAAAAGCTAGGTTATTTGCATCTTTTCTCAAGGCAGGAAGATTGCTGCTGGTTGCACCAGCCAATTTTGGGACCCTCGAGCTGGGAGAACCTAAGTGTGGAGTCAGTGCGTTGATTCGATCTCCAAATCCCTGGCTTTGCGCATAAAATGCAGCTGGAACCAAGGGGTGACGCCAAGGAATGCACGAGGTAATATTCTGAGCTTTAATGTGAGGGCTTTGTGTCTGAATTGTGATAGTAAAATTGGGAGCGTTGGTCCATTTATGTTTGAAATTGTCACTGGGATAGGATTCTGTTAACCTGACTCATCATTTGGTTTTGTAAGTTGATTAGGGAAGGTGGTGGTTAGTGTCAATTCATGTTGGTTGTTCTAGGGAGTCAAATGTGGGGTGGCCTCATTGTTGAACAATCTATTAGCCTTGCTCTATTGTTCTTTGGCTCCAAAGACTGGTTTTTTCTTTCGATGGGAGGATGGGCTTGCCCTATTAGTGTCCGTGGAGGGGGCCTACTTTGTTTGTGTGGAGGGGTTTGAATGTTTAAGGAAGGGGGGATGCTTTAGGGCGAGTCATGAGTGTAAGAGCTCACCGTGGTAATAGTGGGCTTCATTGGTGCTAGAGTATCTATTAGCGAGGGTAGAGCTAGTGTGGGAATCCCATGTTCACTCGAGTCTTGTGTTGTCGTCAGGTCTCCTATTGAGGTGCTTAGTGGGGACACCATTCTTATTGAGGTTCTAGGTGTGACTAGAGGTTGGCTGGTGCTTTTCGCTGGAGGGGGTCCTTCTTTAGTTCTTTGGTGTTTAGGAGGGGTGGTGAGATGATATGACAACACGACAAGCCACATCACGATGGGGGGCAACGTGGCAGTGACATAGGGAGGGAGCTGAGGGCGGACCCTGTCGAGGGTGAGGAGGTGGTGGGGGTAGAAGTGAGTTAATAACTTGACTGAAAGCTCTCTTCGGGACAGGTGGAGAAAACCACATCCTTGGCCTTAGTCATCGAGAAATCACGGGAGATTTGGGAGAAGGTGAGTTTCATTTATCAACATTGATATGAAGACAGGCTGAAGTACATAGCCTATTTAAATTCCATCCAGTCTAGCCAGGAAGAAATCTTGGATGCTATTGCTTGCCCGCGCTGGAGGGGGCCTACTTTGTTTGTGTGGAGGGGTTTGAATGTTTAAGGAAGGGGGGATGCTTTAGGGCGAGTCATGAGTGTAAGAGCTCACCGTGGTAATAGTGGGCTTCATTAGTGCTAGAGTATCTATTAGCGAGGGTAGAGCTAGTGTGGGAATCCCATGTTCACTCGAGTCTTGTGTTGTCGTCAGGTCTCCTATTGAGGTGCTTAGTGGGGACACCATTCTTATTGAGGTTCTAGGTGTGACTAGAGGTTGGCTGGTGCTTTTCGCTGGAGGGGGTCCTTCTTTAGTTCTTTGGTGTTTAGGAGGGGTGGTGAGATGATATGACAACACGACATGCCACATCACGGTGGGGGGCAACGTGGCAGTGACATAGGGAGGGAGCTGAGGGCGGACCCTGTCGAGGGTGAGGAGGTGGTGGGGGTAGAAGTGAGTTAATAACTTGACTAAAAGCTCTCTTCGGGACAGGTGGAGCAAACCACATCCTTGGCCTTAGTCATCGAGCAACCACGGGAGATTTGGGAGAAGGTGAGTTTCATTTATCAACATTGATATGAAGACAGGCTGAAGTACATAGCCTATTTAAATGCCATCCAGTCTAGCCAGGAAGAAATCTTGGATGCTATTGCTTGGCCGCGCTGGAACCAGAGGCGTATAGTGGACTGCCTATATGATATTGAGGCACACATGGCTCATTTGGCATTCCATGTAGTTGGAGGAGCTAGACCCCCATAAACCCTTAGAGAGGGTAGGGATCACTCGCAATGATATATCTTGCCATGCAGTTTACTGTTAACAATTTTGGGTATGCATGTGGTAAATTTAGTATAGGTATTTTGCTGAAATTTTTGTGTCATCTATCTTTTGTAAATCAGAATTCCTTTAATATAACCTCCCCCCAACAAATCTCGTCACAACGAGGGAGGTAGAGGTGAAAATCCATCTCATGAGAACAACTTCTCATTGAAAATCTAAGAAAAACAACTATTTGTAAAACAAAATTTCTTATCATTTTTATATTCAATATAATTTTTGGATGGTTCACATAGTTTAGGATAACCTCAATTGCATTAACTAGTTTACATTCTCAATGAAAATCAATAATAAAATTATAGACAAGATAATGTACACTTAAGATTGGGGATATGATTATATTTGGTGGTGTAAGAACTCAATCATTATAAAGAGTATATTAAATATAGTAATTTTAAATATTCTTTCTACGGTAAGAAACTAAAAATACTCACCATGTACACCAATGTAAGTGTGAAGTACAACTCCAATATAAATAATACAAATAAATTACTCCAGTAATAATATTTTATGCACATTACTTTTATCTTGAATTTTATTATTAATTTAAAAAAAAAAAGATAAGCTAGTTAATATATTACCAACTATCCCAAAATTATATTAATATTCGAAAAATTATATTGAATATAAAAATAATAATAATTTTTAAATTTCATTCATTTTATCATTTACCAGCCTAACAACATAGAATGTATTACTACATTTTATTGTTTCAAATGTTACTTTCAATTGTTCATATTGTTGTTACGATATGTTTTCATATTTACAACCTAGTCTATCATTTTAATTGGATGCAACTTTCTATTATAAGTTGTCCCCCAATATTGTGTGTATCTTATATTGCATTGAATTTTATTTTTTGATTTTTTTTAATAATGTAAATTAGTTAATGTATTTTGAATTATCTTAAAATATGAATAGTCCAAAAATTATATTGAATATAAAAATGGTAATTTTTTTGTTTTAAATTTTACGAAATATCTTTTGTAATCTTTATTTTATCATTTAAATAAAATAGATGTCATAGCTGTGATATGAAAGGGTGATTGATTTAATAAATTGAACATTTTTTGTGTTATATGTTTTTTCACATTATTATTTTAAATATAGCTATGCAAAGATTCCACAGACATAATGAAATATATATTTGAATTGGAATAGAATAGATATAGAAATATATATTTGAATTTGAATAGAATATAAAAATTTAATTGTATTTTTATTTTATATAAATATATTTTTGAGTTCATGGAATTCAAAGATTTAATTGTTCATATTTTTCTTATGTGTTTTTTCCTTGCAAGAGACTATATCATTCATTTCGCAGTCAAAGTGTTTTGACTCTGCATTATTTGGTTATGTTTTTGCAATTTTAACCAAAGTTTTGGGAAAATGCTGAATATTTCTATTTTCCCATAAATTCAATTTTTTTTCTAATTTATGGAGATTTTATTTCTAATTTTTGATTGGATAAGAAGTTGTGATGGGACATAATGACCTTAGTGGATGGTAATTTATTTTCGACATTTGTCAGTGCGTGACAAATCATTTTAAATTAAAAAAGGCTAATTTTCTGAATGGTTATTCCGTCGGTGAGTGCTCTAACGCTAAAATTTACACAATGCTTTGAGCAAGTCCTTTACGTAAGGGGGGAGGTGCGTTTCATCAATGAGTGCTATGCTAGTGATATTTTCACTACCACTATGACATTTACTACTAGTGCATTTTTCTCTTATTTCATTTTAAACTTTTTTCTCATCTTAAACTTTTTCAGATTTTGCTGTGTCAGAGAACATGTGCATGGAGCCATGAATGTGTGTTAAGTGAAGAATGTGCAGGTGAAGGGGTATGTCCAGAGATGAGGGAGTGTAAAGAAGCACTCCTGTAGTTGTAGAAGGATTGTACGAGAATTTTGCAGAGGGATTGTACTTCTCTGTTTTGTTTGATAGATGCAGAGCAACTGGATATAGAAGGTTCGAAGGAGATGAGTATATAGTAGGTTCTGTCATGTTTCATATCTCTGTATACATTTTCGTATGCCTTCTTCTATAACAAAAACTACAAAATTTTGAGGCCTAAAGAGTTTAGTTTACATGTATAGTGCTTGTATATCCTTACAACATATAACATATTCCAAACTTTATAGAAAATGTATGTATTACTGTGTTTATGTGGGCTTGTTTGATTGGATATCGGGATGTAAATGATCTCTTACAAAATTTCTTTACTAATGATCTGACATGCGGTTTAAGAACTAATATTATGCGGAAGGAAGGTGTGCGAGAGAACTGTGGGGAGGGAGAATGCATGAAAAAGTGTGGAACATTATTTCTATTGGTTATGTAGAGTCAAGTAATGGACAACAAAGGCTAATTTTTTCAATGGAGGAAGGAGAAAGGGTGTGTGGGAGAAAGGGCATGAAAAGAAACTACGTGCAACATAATTTGTTAAAGAGTAGGTACTATATCGAGTCAATATTTCTTCTCTGCACTCTAGAAAAGGTGAAGTTAATATGCAGAGTAGGGAACATAAACTTTAATTTGTAATGTTTTGCATATCCAGTTACATTTTCTCTTAAGGGTGGATCGACATAGACACATTTTATTTGATATAAAAATGGTTCAAAGATTTGATGTGTGATTTTCAAAACTATGTTCAAGGTTTCTGAATACTTATTATGCAAATTTAAATGCATTTGTGAATTAAATATTTGTTATGCAATATTCAATGAAATGTTTTCTTAATGCGTGTTAACAAGAAGTGTTGTGTGAGAGCAGGTGCGTGGAGCAAGGAACAAGTGTGGTTGTGTGTAGTTATGGAAGAAGCACAATGGAAGCTTTTTCTACACATTCGCACTTTGCACAACTTCATCCACTCCTCTGCAATCTACACGACAACTTTTTGTTGATACATTTTGTCGAGTGATTAATATTATAATAGAAATTTAATATAATAACATGTAATTTACAAACTATACTAATGGTTTACTTTGACAATTTGTGAAAATTTTCATTGCATAAATTTTCATAAGTGAAAAAGGATAACTAATTGATTAATATGTAGTGCTCTGCGGGAAGGTGGTGCATGGAACAAATGCGTGGGGAAGTTTATGTGGAGGTACAAATATTTTGAAAGAGAGTTTTTGTTCCTTGCTCCATACGACTGTTTCTTTAAAACCACGTGCTAGGTAATTTGTAAATCAAATTTGGTCCTA